>JAAMPD010000144.1:83315-165585 GCA_025266255.1 Trissolcus basalis
TATTGATACAATATGAAATATTGTTCGGATTTTGAAGTTTGTAGCCTACAATTATACAAGAGTTTTGCGTCAGTTGAATCATCCAATTGGGGAAAATTTTGTACTTCGACAATTTGAAGCTTTTGTCATAGTCTCCTGAAAATAATAAAAAATTGGATTAACAAATTTTCCATGTTAAATTTTAGTTGAATTTTAATAATCATAAAAACTTCAAATGAACGTTTGTCTTACAGTTTTGTATTATCATTAATCATATATACATATTATGTGATTCCGTTTTGACAACGTTTAACCTTTAAATAGATCAAAATATATCTATCCTACATTTTCAATACAGTAATATATTTCAATCTTTGACGACTTACCTGCGAAGGAAGAAGAGTGGTGGCGAATCCCCATGCACGTAGATGACTTAGATGTTATCCAAATAGACACCATTTTAAGAATAACCAATGAAAAACAAAAAGAAAAACCACTTTCATTGAAAGTCAAAACTAACGCTGCACTAGGACTCTTTGTCTCCGGACCATGTCCCTTCTCCTCCGACGTAGGAGCGCATCTTACTGACCGTTTAGTAATTCTCGTCGCCTTACAGACCGTTTAGTAATTTTTACTGTTCCAATTGTACCATCTTCTTGAATGTTAAAAATTACTATACTGGTCAATAAAAATTACTGAATGTGTATTTGTTATATATACTATTCTGTGTAGTAATTTTTACTAAACAAAATGGAATAGTAAAAGTAAATCAAACTGCTCGTTTAGTAATATTTACTTTATATACAGTAGATTTTACTATTTATTTTTTACTGGTCGCGTTTAGTATTTTTTACTATAACTTTTCCCTCAGTGTGGTGATGATTTTGCTCGAGTGACTCATAATTGTTTGTAAAAGGAGCAAAGTGACAATTTAATTGCAGAAGATGTCAGAGAAATTGCTCGCCACGATAGCCACGCGACGTCCAGGAAACTTCAAAGTAGAAATTTCGGATGCCGTGGCACTTTCAGTTTTGCTCGTCGCGGAGCCGGCGCAGCGTAATTGCCGGCATTATCGAATTACACGCTGAACGTCGTGTGCAAAGTCGTGAAATTGGTGAAACGTTATCGCGACTTAGAAAGAGAGTCGGTCGCAAAAAAATCGGCCACCGTGACATCATATACACCATGCCGCATCTCGTGTTGCTAATTAAAAAAAATGGTCCCGTTGTTTTCCACTCACTAAATTGCGTTTTAAAAAGTATCGTCGCCAATTGATAAAGATAATTAATAACGTAGATATATAAAATGTTGACAGTATCAGATTTCGTTATTGGATTGATATATAATGAAGTGGAATGAAAAAGGATGGAGATTCGAAGTGAATCGCGTTTTGTCGACGGTGATAAAATTGTACATTGATGCATGCGTGCAAAATATCATGGTCTGTGAAAAATTGCGCGCTATCAGACATCAACTTTGACAGCGCAAAAGTTTCACTCGATACAATTACCCGCCAATTATTATGCTCCCTGCTCGAATTCGAAGAAGCACTCGGTTGCATTTGTGTTAACGTACACTCATGGTTTCGATCAATTTCATCCCCGTGTAGATAGTATCTCATTTTTATTTTTTTTATATGACTTCATCTCTGGGTGGTTCTAATTTGCTGACAGTCTCGTTTTTTTCTGTTTCAGAGTACAATGAACCTGACCAAACGCATCGACGAAGTTCGACTGCTCGAATCGCGCAAAAGTGCGCGTCTTGCTGATCAAGACACTGATTTGCAAGGCTCGCAGATATGGCTGGCGATCGCAAACGAACATCCACTCATAACATCGATGTTCCACACATCAATGGGTAAGTTTGTATTACTTCTGAAAGTAAAATTTTTGTCATTTCAAATTCAAATTCCAAAAATTCAAAACATTCTCTCATTTCATGACTCATTTTTCATTCATGTGGGAATCATTTTACTATCGAAAAATAAAATTCATTTAAATCGAAATCGTCCTGGCATTTCAACCGAACTAAGCCAAACAGTTTTGAATATACAATTAAACACGTGCACTCTTGGGTTTCGATTCAGATCCGAGATATCAAAATGAAGTAAAAAAAGGAGGATTTGAATAAAAAATGCATCTTGTTGAAATTCAACGGCTTGTTACGCTAGTTCTGAAACAGTTGCATGGATTTCAATTTACAATTTTTGAATTCTAAACGAAACACACATACTAATTATAGAATCAAGATTAACATTGCCCAGAGCTGGTTTGCTTACGATCGGGCGCAAATATGATCTACATCTACGAGATTTCCATTACGCAATCGGATACTACACTGGCCTATTTATTAATGTCATACGAGTGGCTTGTCAATTGAACCATACAAATCACTCAGGACGTGTTACATATATATTTTTCAATTTTAGTCAACTTGGCCATCTGTGTCAATTATCCATTTTGCTTCCATGCATGTTTAATTCAGACTAAATTAAAGTTAACTTTGAATTAAAAAAAATGTTCTCATGCAAATTTTATATTCAAATGCAGAAAAAAGAACAAACTCAATAAAATGAATAAATCAAATTAAAGTTAAATTAGATTCTGGTGGGGGAAAATGGAAGGGAAATGTTTCCTACGAGATTGTAAATCGCTGACTTGAGTTTCGAAGAAATTAAGATAAAATCAGTGAAAAAAAAAGTGGTTGGATTAAGGTAGAGAATATAAAAGCGAAATAAACGATAAGAATAAAGTGTAGTGGCGAAGAAAGGCAGCATAGTTGCTCCTGATGACAGCAGCTCGTCGCTCTGTCAGACCGTAAAGAACACACCCTCGACGCTGCTGACGCGCGCACCTGTCCTTAAACCAACCACCAGACGCACTTCCCTGTGAAATCGTCGTTTCTTCGCTTGCGTTTACCGAGCTTCATCGAGCACTCTCAACCTCGTTCTAAATATACACGCCGATAAACTTTCATCCGCAATCCTGATCCAAGTCCTCCGCCTCATTTAGAAACTAAAGCCCCATTTTTCCAATCTCTTCTGTCTCCTTCAACTCACATCCTTCAAAACCAGAACTCAAAGTAAAATCGGAACAAAACTTAAGAAAAATTAATAAAAATTTACACTTTTCTTCAACGTTTGATAAATTTAGTCAATTCTCAACGTGGAGCCTGGATGAGTGATGATGAGAAATATGAGAAATTCTCAAGCTCTATTTAGAAGCACCTACGCCTAAAATAAATTCCAATTTATAGGTTTCACACGAAAATAACCACCACCATTGACGAAACAGACCTGTTTATCTAAAATTATGATGCACATACAGTTTGGAAACCGCCTGTTTAGACAGCCTCTCTGTTTGGCCCATATTTCCACATTTAGATGATACTCTCAACTTGATTTCTCATCGGGGCGTTGAACGATTCTGACAGCTCAGGTGGCGAGGTGTTTTTTTTTCTCTTCGTGTTATTGCGTCTCAATAGTTGAATAGATTTCAAGGGGGAGCTTTCGCGCGCTTTCTCTGCTTTGTTGAAGTGGATATACACTCGCGATGGCGTTGGTGCAAGTGGATGGCAAAATAAAAATGGATAGGGAACGCAGACCAGCAGATGCACAGCAGGAAAGGAAGGACAAATGCTGCTGTGCGATTCGAGTTGTTGCGCCGAGCCAACAGAGATACCTATCATTCGTGAAAAGCCTTGTTTTCTTTTTTCTACGCCCACCTTGTCCCTCGGCTCTAGAAGGATCTGACCGGCACTCCCTTCCCCTGGACCACTCTGTGCCAACGACCTCGACCTTCCAACATTTTGCTGTTTCCTTTTTTCTTTCCACGGCTTAACAAAAATGCACAAACAATTTAGCCCTAAAACGCGCGTCTCATTAACAAACGTATCAACTGCAATCAATCGACACGTTTATATCTTAAACGTTTATTTTTAACGGCTCAGAAATGTTTGTTGTGCAAGTGTGCGGAGAAATCTGTTTCGAGAAATATAATTTCTGAAAGTGCACGGTTAGATAAATCTCGCTGTGTTTATATCTAAGAAAAGCAGTTTTGCAGCTGGATAACGCGTTTAATGGTTTGTACAAATTGATCGGTGTTTTATGCTAATCATTTTAATTCCGATGAGAGACTTAAAAATATCCGACTGTTTCAGGCTGGCGTTCGCGAGCGTCCGAAAACTTCTGAAAATCGTGTGTACGCTCGGACAAATTAATTGTTTCAGAGAGACAGTTAATTGGGTCTCGCTGCGAGCAGGAAGTTGCGGACAAAGAGCGAAAAGTTTTACAAGCCGGGCATCTGGTCCTTCGTGACCTACCCCACGTTCGCCGTTCGAGGAAGGCGCACTGCAAAAGTGATTGTACGCGGATGATATGTGCGCGACCGTACGGAGTCCTGCGAGCTATTCCGCCGGCTGTGTCAGTGTGCCGGAACACTCGTCATCGGCTAATTAATTTAATCCAGGGGACGTTAATTAATGTGTTTTTTGACGCCCCCAAGTCGGGTCAGGAACAAACTCGAAAAACAAAATATATGATGAAGCCTCTTGGCAATTTAAAAAGCACCGTTACGATTAATCTCAATGAAATTAATTCAACAAGTTAAGTAAGGTCATGTGGGATAGGCCGCTTCTAAGCAATGGGTCTCTAACTGATTCTGACATTTACGATGGATAGATTTTGAAAAATTGTTCTCAGCGATTGGCTGGGACAAAAAAAAAGATTTCTCTGATCAAGCCCCTCGTCAGTACCATGTGAGATATCAGACCAGCCAATCGGATGAAAAATTAAAATTAATTAGACAGAAACAAAAGTTTGACCTCACCGGTTTGCAATAGGAAATAAGCGATAGCATCTAATTAGAAACAATAGATAATAA
This sequence comes from Trissolcus basalis, assembly GCA_025266255.1. NCBI lineage: Eukaryota > Metazoa > Arthropoda > Insecta > Hymenoptera > Scelionidae > Trissolcus > Trissolcus basalis. The sequence goes on from JAAMPD010000144.1 coordinate 88,175, forward strand.
TGTTCTCCAGTTTGATACAAGACAAATACAGTAATTACAACGTTGATAGAACGCTCGCATCGAACAATCTTATCACTTTAGATTCAATTAATTGCAACTTTCTCTTTTCAATGTAATACATCGGGATTCAAAATATTGCTGCGCTTTATATCACCAATTAAGACTTAACAGCGATCGCTCCTATGCGCTATTAGGAGATACAATTTTGCAAGCAGCCACATACACGTGTTTTTATGGCGAAAAATTTATTTGAATTATTTCTTCTGTTTGCAATTAGGCTTGCTCGTACATGAATGTTAATTAAGCCAATTTAGGTTTGACCGAAAAAAAAAAAAATGACATAAAAATGATGAAATTATTATCAATCTTAATTATAATAACTGCTGAATATAAAAAAAAGGTACGAAAATTGATTGGCCATAAATCTGATTTAATGATGATGTTTAGAAATATTTAGATTACGGATTAGCAATTTAGAGTGTGTGAGATGTTTTGGAATAATGGTTGGAAAAAATGAGCCGGTGAATTGATTAAATGGAAAAACAATTGGAGAGAGGCGATTGGCTGGCGGGAAATTAGAATGTGCATTTTTTGAAACGGTTTAATAGTGGTGTTTTGAGTACGTGCGATGTCGGGAATAATCGAAACAAAACCGTGCGCGCGTTGCATGAGAAGAAAAGGGTGTAGGATCACGGAGTAGAGATCCGTTATAAAAGTAACCGTGATTGAGGCGCGAGTAGCGGCGGTGGGCCTGAGGCGCGCTGCGCCGCGGAAGAACAAGGACGCGGGAAAAAAACGAGCGAGAAAGAAAGCTCTCCTCACAAGCGATCTGATAATTAATTTTCCTTCGCTCACACACATTACGCACTTACACGTGCAATTTCCCAGAGCGCGCCGTGATGTTTCCCCGTTTTGCATTAGTATCGCTTCTCGTTATTTGCGCTGCTTGGAACACGCTCGTTGCACTTGTATTTCTTCAATACATCACCCGCTTAGAGCCAATTTTATTACACCATTAAAATAAATTAAAATACCATTATCTCGTACACCCCAAGGCTTAACTCTGACATTTCGTCGAAAGAACACAACTCCTAGAACTTGCCGAACCGTTCGAGAACATAATTCGTAGGAAATTAGTTGGTTTCCTCCGAGAAGTCGATTCTCTTTTACTTTTCATTTCAAAACGTTTCGCGCTCACAATTTTGGCGGCAAATTTAAACACGAAAAATGACATTAGGAAATCGACGTTGCAAAACGCACTTGCTCGTTCGAAATTGCACGTTTTCTCTCCGCTGCATCGTGTGAAACAAAAAAAATTGTGATTACATTCATTACGTGCAATTAACTCATTGCCGATTTATTCGACAATTTAATTGTTCAATGAAGAAAACGCTTGGGTTGTGTAACGCGCCTCGTATGCGGTGTGCGGCTGCTCTGCTTACGTAAAATTCGCTCGAAATTGAAGCGCATAGGTAAATGTTGCGGGAAGAAAAATTTTGGTTTCGAATTTCAAATGATTTATATCTCTGTGCGTTTTCAATAAAAAAAAATATCCACGAACGATTGAGTAACGACTGCTTTTTTGCTTGTAACAATATCACATGTTGAAACGAAAAATTAACATGCACGCTGTAGATCAAAAAGATATTCAATTCAAATGGTCTCAGTCGAGGTCTTGCGTTGGGCATGAGCAGCAAAGCTAATTAGAATTATTATGATATGATCAAGTTGTACATGCCGGTTCTAATTAGCGAGATCATGGTATAACCGAATTTCAATTAAACCTCCGAGCTGAAAATAAGATTGAAAAATTGCAATACATATAATATCGTTGGTACAAATGTGAAACAAAATAATGGGCATTGTTTTCTATACTGGGCAGCAACAAATCAGCAGAGGAAACAGAAGAAGCGGTCCGAGACAATGACAAAAGACGCTCTAAATCATGCTCAGCGATTCGAGTCTCGGAGCAGCAAAAATGAAAAGCATCGGCCAAAATGGATGGGCGTTTCCTCCAAATCGATGATAAATATCGCGCAAAATGCGATGCAACCGGCCATCAGATTCAACCAACGATATGGATCAATTGATAAATGATACGGCCAATTGGGGTAATTGTGACATGTCGGTGAAATGTGACGCTATTACCCGAACAGCATTCGCATACTTGATCATTTCATGTTTGATATATTTTGTTTGATCTTTATTGAATTTTTGTTTTTGAAAATAACAAAATCATTTGACTGATTACTAATGATTACTTCAACCGATCATATATATTTAGCGATGATCGCGAGGATCAAGTACGAGGCACAATCATTTTCGTAATGCCGGCGCTCTGCTTCGGGTACTCGCTTATTTTCCGCGTGAACACGACGACGGGAACGGAAAGAAAGCTCCACGATGGGAAAGGAAGTGTGTACTTTTAATAATTCTCACAACTTTTCGCACCGTTTTCTGTTACATTTTTCTGCTATTTTTTTTTTGTTCGTTTTGGGTTTTATTTTTTTTTCAAATATCCGTTTTTCCAACAACTATTAGAAAGTTTAGACGTCAAAGTTGGAAACTGATAGGTGCAGTTGAAATGAAACGTTGATGTGCATTTTTAACCAACAATTCGAAACTGTAACTCGTCTAGGAACTTGCAGAAAAAAGTCTCTCGTAAACAAATTGCGGATGAACATTTATCCAAACCAGTTGGAAATAATCAACGGTTATGATACCTCTGTTACGTTTGAGTATTTTTTATACAACTTTTCTCCTAAAGCTATGGTAGCTAGGATTAAATCGCTAGGTTCTTTCCTTTCACACGAAAGTCATCCGAAGGAGCGAGCATGCAACGCGGAATAGTTGAACGTTGCGATCTGATGCCTCCCCCGCTGCCCTCTCTCAAAGGGAATATAATTGATGCCGGCAAATTGAACATCGTTTCCTCACCCTTCCCTTTTAACCGGGCATCTTCGTAGCTCGCCATTCTGCTTTGGATTTTTTCTTTCTCTCTTCCTGAATGTAATTGCGCGTTTACTCTTTCTCTGCAATGATATTCCCGGCTCGCATTAAATCCTAGCCCTCCTTCCGCTCCGCTTCAAATCACAACGCCATGTGCTGTTCCAATTTCGTCAGCACTATCTCACTAATGTCCAACGTACCTTTTCTGTAATCTAAAAAAAAGGGAATTAATTATACTACTTTTTGTCGTCGAGCATTATTTATTTAATATTTCATTGTTATCAACTGCGAAAAAAAGGATTTAACATTCAGAAAGCAGAGAAACACTGCGAGAAAAGTTATCGCTGAATATAAATTGGTAGGTTGAAACAGATGTGGAAAAGGGTGGGTGGTGGTTGGGGTTTTGAAAATTTGATCCTTCGCATGCACGCGAAATCGTGACAAGATTACCGTTTTCTATTTGCATCGCTTCGCCCCTGATACGGTAATATTTCGTGTCACCCTCCGGATGCACCGGGTTTCAATTTCCCATTTTGTCACGCTGTTTCGACCTGAAGCTCTATTTTTGTTAAAACTAAAGTCACTTAATTATTTATCCCCTCGGTTGGTGCGCGTCGCTGTACCAGCCGAGGCAATAATTTAGGATTATTTCTCTCCGCCAACGGAATACTCGATGCACACGTGCGCGACATTTGCATCGCATGTGCGATACGTATTACCAGGAAAAAGGATATTTTATAAGAAAGCGAAGAAAAAAAAAAGGCGAGCTGCAAGGAGGAAAGAAAAGAGACCAAAAGTGGAAGGAAACGACGACGAGATTCGCGCGAGTTTAATGGAACTGGGAGATTTCGGGTGGGTCGGAAGTGGGTTGCAGGCCACGAGTCTCTCCTGCGGTGACCTATATAGGCGAGGGGGTACACGTGTACACGCGCGCTCACCAGGACGACGGGCGCGAGTGCACCTGACCTATATAGCATCTCGGTATTGATTGACCCAATTCGCGCCGTCTCCTCTCGGTTGGTACGTATACTTTCCCTCCGTCTCGCTCGCTCCGCTCGGCGTGGCCCGGCTCGCATCCACGAGATAACGATGCACCATATCGATTCGCCGTTGAGACCGTTCCGCGATCGAAATTGGAGCTAACCCACTGACTCACATGCCGCCCTGTCCTGCTTTATCTAGGCCACTCACCGGGCTTCGCCCGCGCGACTGTCAATGGCAACGCGCGAGAGCCACTGTTGCCAACTCTCTCATTCCATTACCGCGGTCCTCCCGACTGTTCTGCTTTTGTCACATCGTAGTCCTGCTTCTGACCAAGCCAAAAGTTCCAACCGAACTTGGCCATGCAATTTCCTTTCAAGACTCGTCCCTATTCTCGTCAAAGGAAATTTGACAATCTCAAATTTACCAATACAGTTTCATTTTATCTCATATTCTCTGATAAGTTCTGTCAAGGCTTTAAATTGAGAGGTTACAAGAGTCGGACTGATGGCTGCAATGAAGAACATGGGCAATGACCAGAAAGGGACATTAATGGGGCTTGTACGTGGGTACAAGTTGTTTTTTCATTACAGGTTGTGCGAGTCAAATTCCAAAGCGTCAGAATGAGCGGAGGCGCGCTGTTGCGGTGCGGAAACTCAAGGCCCCTTCCGGCAATTACCACCTGCAAGAAGACAATGTCCACGGCGACAAATCTGCGAAGAGGCTCGGCTCTTGGAGAAAAATGCCAGAGGAATTAGTCGCGCAAGCCTGACGCGACCCTGACTGGCAGCCTTGGTGGGTACTCGTTAAGTGATCACACACGTGCCTTCTCCGCGACAGAGGCCTTGGTCTGGTAATTGCGCTGAGCACCGACCTAGCCCAATCCGGATGCCAGCGCACCAAATTCGGCGAATCCTTGAGAGAGGAGCCTTTCTCTTTTTACGACGAGTGATCGATGCCGATGGCTTTGCTTCGTAACCTAGACACAAACTATCAAGACCTTGCGGCTGAAAAATATGTCAGAAGAGAGACACACACGTAATTTCGCTGCGTCCATTAGCATAACTGGTTTGCGGGTCTTATCGCAGGCGCACTCTTAGAAGGGTCAGGTCGCTGTGACCCCTTCCGAGTTGGATCTAACTGTTCTCGTGGGGCAGGAGGAAAGCCATGGTGTATCTGGGTTGAGACGCGCAGCAGCCGTTTGGGATTTGTCAACCTGACCTATTCGTCGTATTTGGGCTGGGAAACTGGGTAACCCATATACCTACTCCAAATAACGCTTAGACCAGAAAATTGAAGCCGCCAAACAAAGAAGCACCGGCAAATGTCCTGCGGACCTGATTTCGAGCGAAGGTGCGTTGCCATGCGAGGTATCGCTCGCGGTCCTGTACGTGACCTATTAACGTGACCCGGCGGGAGAGCCGGCTATCCAATAGGGGAGACGGTTGCGCTTAACAAGCTTTGTTGTGCACAGTCCATCAGCCGATTACTCAAAGCTTATTATCTCAAGTTACTTTCTATCAATAACCTTTAACGTAGCGAGGAGGTTTTGCGTCCCTTGGCAACGGGATAGATTGAGAGAATAATTCATATCTGGAAGATTGAATGTACGGTCCGAGTCTAGCCTCTTCTTGCATAAGAAAGTGTGCGGCTCATGATTGATGAACGGCTCGCACAAACAGAGAGGGACGCTAAGGTGTCATAGGAATTTTAGCGGGACAATGAGCCAACTGGCGGCTTGCCGGTGTGCGTTCTCGACACGTGTGCATAGGTGAGCCTGGACCCGCGAGCTCCGAGTGTTCTCGCCAAGCTGGGAGGAGCGGGCGGACAGACAAGGGATGGAGTGACAAATTGTGGGGTCGCACTCGGTGCCAGGCTGGGGCCACGAATTGAGGTCGATCGATGCAGCTACGTTACTGCCAATGGCGAACTTGGGAACAACCAAATGGGTCAGGTACACCGCCGTCCGTTTTACGGTTTCCATTTCAACCGCGACGCCGCCCAAATTTGCATCGTCGCCTCTTTGTTCTGACCAGCACGCGCTCTACACTTGTTTGGTTTACGACCATCGCTCGCAAACCGATAGACACTTACCAGGACCAAACCGACCCGCACACTCTCAAGACCCTGAACCTGCTCCACTGCTCTTGAAAATACAGTTCCCTCGCTGATTCTTTGTACGCGAGTCCTCCAGCTTTTTTGTGCCTTTCGTATCCTCTGGTCCAAAATATTGATAGCCATTGTTCTAGCCAAGCCCTTGAACAATGTTTTGCCATTTACGGACGCTATCATATACGAGCATCAATCATCGATTGGGAAATGTCAAGAGGTGTTTACAACCATTGAGCAATCTGGGAAGAAATTTCGATATTGTTATTGGCGGAGGGAGAGGGCAAACTGTGTCAATGAGTGTCACGAAATGTTACGGCAAATTTAAATGTAATGATGGGAACGGACAGATGGTAACGAACGGATCATCGCTTTCATAACGACGTGCGATCGTATCTTGTAGCCCGCGAGTCATGCGCGAGCAAACGAACAAATGAAATTCATAAACGAGCGTGCATAATCACAGGCTCGCACACCAAAACATGTCTCTAACATCGTATCACGTGTATACGTGTGCAATCGAGTGTTCATTTCTCAAGTGTGTGATCGTCGATGATGATCCCTCTTCGGAGAAACCGAAATGTTTTCTAATGTACGAGTTTACGTAAAAGTGTCTATTTGCTTGGTATTTTTTTTATTTTGTCATTTTCATTTTTACATTTTTCACTTGAAGTATGTTTCTTTTTTTTTCCCCCTGAAGAGAAACAACTTGCTTGCGGATAATTTATCTTTGAAATTTCAACGGACGGGCAGTTTCAAGTTTTTCGAAAATTACATTCCAGATATAGTTGAGTTATAATTTAGCATCCTTAAAGCTCTTAATCGAGTCAGATTAAAGAAAAAACGAAGAAACGATGTTTAAATGAGCAATGCAATTTGTGTTGCAACATCTTTGTGAAACGGCCGTTTTCCGTTGAACGTCGGCGGAGGAGAGCATCTGATTAATATTGTACTTCTAATTTTTAATGTATTTTCAAACTCGCGTGTGCTACCCATTCTTGAAACTGTTGAAACTGATAATGAGATATCACGATTTTATCTAACCAACAGGCTACAACACAAGGGGGCATAAATACCTCGAAATTATGGGAGAATTTTGAATGCAACTGAAACCGACTCCAACAATAAATCATCTCATTACGCTTCAAATATTGCAACATTGTAAGATCTATAATGATCGTTGTACTGTGATTAAATTCACCAGAAAAATTTTTTAAAATTCAGTGTGTTTTTTTCCGTCGTTTAATATACTGGTTGTTCAAGTTTTTTATAACGGTCAGAAGAAGATCGATTTTCGATATATTAAACATTGGCTTGAGATGAAAGAACTCGGTTTATAAATAAATATGAATCGAGTTCAAATTTGTTTGAACAAAACACCGGTCGCAAGTTGTTGTTTATTTTGAATAAATATTGCGGGTTCATATTTTATGTATACCATAATTTCATGCTTCTCGCTCTAATGCCCCCGGACACCATAAAAATATTAGTAGGCTTTGTATGGAGTTACTAGAAATTAAAAGAACAATAAAGAACAGGCCGATTATGTTAAAGTGGTACATGTTTAATCAAAATTTTCTTCACCTGCCAAGTGTTTTTGTAAACAGTTTGATCGTTCTTGTTGTTTCCTTTAATAATAGTTTAATTGTAAAAAGAAACTTTTGCTTTAAAATGTTTTGCTCAAGTTTGAACATTTATGAAAAATGAAATTGTCAGTATTAAAAGTAATTATAGGTAATTATAATATAAATAATATAATTACTAATTAAGTCGAAAAAACAAGGGGGAACATTCTGATAAGTAAAATCAATAATTTGACTTCTTTTTTTTCGCATACATATACATCCAAGAGAAAGAGTTCATATAATAATTCAAAAAATGTCTCGTTAAAACTTACTTAAGTGTTCATTACACGATAAATAAGCCAGAAATTTCACATTTTTATTGAAATTTCATTAAAACATGGTGCATATTTTACATTCTCTATCGCGAGCAATTCATTTGTTTTTACATAAATAATAATAATTATCTGTCTATGCTCTACTAAGCTGTTTCAAAAATTTTTTAATTTTCAATTTTTCATCTGTTTCAAACAATTTTCCCTCCGTGTGAAATTGGAATGATTGAACGTTGATCAAGGTTATATTTGTCGAAGGTTAATAGTGCGACTGTAGAAAATTGTGTTAAAAGTCATGTTAATTATAAAGATGAATTGGAAATGTGTAAAAAAAAGTGAGATCGGCTACTTGTTGAAGTCAGTGAGAGCGAGAGAGAGGTCGCGCGTAAGTAAAAGAAAGGAGGGGTCGATTTGGCAGGGTTGGGTCGCGAAGGGTTGAAGGGGTGGGTGGGTATTGGTTAACGCTTGCTCGTGCACTTGCTTTTACGTCCAGCGAAGAAACTGGGACAATAGGTCGAGTGCAAGCGCGCGCCGGTATAGCTTGGGCTACACGTGCACTGATACAGGCGCACGGCAAACTCGCGCCTCGTACGTACACGAAGCCGAGAGTCAGTGGCTGTTGTATGCCGGGCGCAACGCGCGCGCGACCCACGCTCAGCGGAGCTTTTCTTATCGCCCCGAAGGACGTCGTTGCATATTTCGTGCGATGCGGCCTTCGCGCGATCTTTTTCTATCCGTCTTCCGGTATGTCCGTCGCGTTTAACAACAAAACGCGCCGAGTTCAAATCCCCGTCATCCGCCTCACTCAGTGCGAAAAGCTCCAACTTTTTTGTGCACCCCGGTTTTGCTTTTCATAACAAAAGTGTCATCGCACATTTTTCATCACGTTTTTTTACGTTCTCTCAAATCCCATCTTTGACACTTCAAAATTTCTGCCACCCATGGCTGTTTATGAACCTTGACCGGTTTTTTTTGTGCCGAACTCGTGAACACGTTATCTGACAACAGTAGCCAAAAAATAATCCACAAACAAATGCATCAAGCTCTTTTTTTAACTTCACTGATTCACAAGATGAATGCGAAAAGTAAAAAGATGATAAATGCTGATGGCAGCTGATATGTACTATCTCTAGGGAGGATGAGTTTCAATTAATTTATTGTATTTATGCACCATGAGATTGAACGTATGGATTAATAGATTGGGTCATGTAAATATAATGGCTTTTAGTCGAGAGTCAAGTGTTGGTTTTTATTGATCATTATTGAACATTCCCCTCGTACATTAAACCGGATTTAATATCCCCTTTAAAAGCGTAAATATTAATGACACCAGAAATTGTGTTCGAGAAAGAAAATGTAAATGTCTCTTATCAGAGCTATTTTTTGTTCGGCTTAGCGAAATTTGTTGCTTTTGTTTTTCGCCGAGCTGGATAGCGAGCCGGTTAGCGAGCTAGGACTGGTCTGGATTTCTGAGGTTGGCCGGTTCCGGCCAACTCGATAGGGTTAGAAAAGGTGCCGATTGAAAAGGTGGGCTTGGTATTAATTGAATTTTATGAAAAAGAGGGTGGTGGCAGACAGACATCAAGTCAGACGGGCAGGCAGACAGGGTGGAGGCAGGTTGTTCCGGGACAGAAATGAGGTCGCTCGATCCAGGCGTGTACGCGGCCAACTACGTCCCGCCGACCTGGAATGACCCTGTATACGATCACACGACTCCGTGACCCGCTTGCCACCTAAACTGGGTCAATGCTCTCCCAGTAGCACCCAGTCTAACCATCCTTCAAGTTATAACCTACTTGCATTTTGACCCCACGCCACGCCTCTGAACTCACGCATTTCTACATTTTACTACCCTCTACAATCGTTGATGGAACTAATTTTCAAATCAATGCTAATCATTTTTTCGTTATTTCATTCAATAACTGAAACGTATTTTTATCTTTGAAAACAAAAAGCAAAACAAAAAAAAAATAATAAAACAAAAAAGGAATGGAAAAGAAAAACATTTGAAAAATGATTCTAAATTGTTTTCCAAGATAGAGTTATTATAATTATGATGTATCAGTTGGAACGTTCCGTTTTCCAGATAAACGAGTACATTTTTTGTGCAAAACTCTAAACATCAATCGACATCAGTTCCAATTAAATAATCAACTGGAATCGATCTATGAAATTACGTCATTTATGATAGCAAATAGCATTTTCGCGTCGGATTGCAGGTCAAATATTTGTTTTCAATTATTCATGGCCAATATAACAGTGATACGAATTTCGAATACTAAACGACTAACGTTTTCATTTCGTTTCAACGCCGGCTGATGCTACGCGTCATACTTGATAACGGGCTCGTCACAATCTTTTTTTTTGACCCTCTAACATGAAATTAAAGGAATCTACGATTATACACACTTGCCTATTTAACTGTTTGAGTCCACGCTTTGACGCAGAAATTATTATTGAATAAATAATAGTTAGGCAACTGTTTTTTCCCTGTTTTCAACGCTCGGATTATTTGTTCTTTAAGAGACTTTGATTCAATGATAAATCGCGTGAAATTTTATCGCTCTTTGTTCTCAGCCTTATTCTATTTATTTAGCAATAAATTTTTGTTCTCACTGTGCTGTCCAAATGGGAATGTTTCAGATTGTTTTTTCTTTGTATGAAAGAGAATAAAATTGTGAGTTATTATTCGGGAATTCAATGATAGAAGTGCAAAGAAACTTCGAGGGGGCCGAAGCAGCCAGTGTATTAATTTGATGTGATCCATAACAAAACGATGGAATGTGCGCTTTGATAACCTAGTTATCGTGACGCGTCGGGGACAGCGGGCTCGCTGACCCAGTTTTTCTCTCTCCCGGGAATCCACCTGGAGTACGACCCGGAGCATGCTCCCACTCGTCAGCATTACAATTGAATTTCGCCCCCTTGAACATGTAACTTTTCCTAATAATTATGCAAACCTTTAACCTCTTTTTACATATTTTATTTTGCAATTTTCATTTCATTAATTTCCTTTCCGTTCGCGTCTTTTCGGTTCTTATTTTCAACAACACTTTGTATATTTCAATTTGATTAATTACAAGTTTTCTATCTGTTTTTTAATTATTCATTTTTTCCACGGTTATTTAAAAGATATAATCTTTTTATATATGGTTTGTGCCGAATTTTTGCGGAATAAAGTTTAATATAATTTTGTCGTTGGAATGTGTGAGAGAAAGGAAATTCGAAAAAAGACAATCGTGAAGGAATATGGAAAAATTGTTTGCGTGAACGAGCAAAATTGGAAATGAAGTCGGGGCATTAGAATACAACGACGAGAACATCGCTCGCTTTCACTTTCACCGCGCCTGGGCGAGGGACAAGCGCGCGCGAACGCGCGCCGACGGTTTTCACCATCCAATATTTATTGTTGCAAGTACGCGCGGATCAAATTAGCCGATCGTTAGCAAACTTTACGATCGGAGCAACCTTAAATGCCTCGTAAAAAATGCTGATGCGCGCGCACCACCGCACGAATTAATTTGTCAAACGAAAACGGGCGATCTAGAAATTTTAATTCCCCTTTTCCGCGCGCTTTCTAATTTTATATGTCGTTTTTAGCGCATATTATATCGGAGCTGATTTTTTTTTACGGTCGACCAATTTTGATCGCGCCGATTGGCCGCGGAGAAAGTGAGGTATAATTTGGCAGCACAACTATTACGAAAATTCAAAATAACACGGACACGTGTGACGTGAGTCGCACAAGTATCCAAGCCCGACCTCGCAAAAATTTATCTTGGATGATTTTGATGGAAAGTTATTTGATTTCGCATCCTCATAGTCATGCTTTTTTTTTAGACTCGCCATCGGTCACCGCACATTCATCATTCTCGCCACTCACGCAATTATATGAAAATTGTGCAAAATTGCTATCTCGGACGGCAATGATGCACAGATGTTTAGTGAGATCATAGGATTACAGAGTTTTGTATTGACAAAAACTGTTTGTTCGTTTGTTTAAGGTTGCCCGACACTATAAACGAAGTTGAGAATCGTGGGTGTGCAACATCGACGCGTGGGACGACGTTGCGGTAGGTGACATGGTGCTTCTCATAAAGATGCATTCATACCCGGCATTTTAGGCCGGGTTTCATCATTTGATCAGTTCACCTATTTCATCACCTGCACATTACACAGATGAAACATAAAATGTTGAACAAAATTTAAATAAAAAAAAAAAACAACAATAAAGTGAAAATGAAAAAGTAAAACGTTTGTAAGTAGCAGTTTTAAAGCAGATTTGAGGTTGAAAAGCAAACAAGTCGAATGAATAGGATATTTCGAAGGTTAAGAGACGGAAAAAAATCGGACAGGTGCACCATTGGTTTGGCAAAAAGTCGTCCAATGAAGCAAGTGCCGAACCGAAATAAAAGAGGACGATCGCGATCTAGAGGCTAAAAACCGGGTCCCACGATGCCGGTGTTTTTACTGCAATTTTTGTTGCCGGTACAATTATACTGCAATCATCCATTCTCTCACTCGGTTTGAAATCTTATCCAACGTCATTACAAAAAGAAGGATAAAAGAAAAAAAACGACTAGAAATTAGTAACCACAGGCTCCACCTTTCATCGAACATGTTGATTACGAAACCTCCGATTCGTTACTTTCTAATAGAGATCAAAAAAAGTGAACCAAAAACAACGACAAAAAAATAATAGAAACAAACAAGGAAATTAAAAAATGGTAATCGAAAAAAAAACGAAAGTTTAAAAAACACGGTTCTGAATGAGTTCGATTTCAAAATGAGAAAACAAGTGTAGTGAGAAGAAAAAAAAGCTGTGAATAGAAAACAGATTGATTTTTGACTTTTTACCCACACTGACAAAAATATATTTCAAAATATATTTTACGTATATTATGTATTATATAAATAGAATAAGTGATTTATAAATTATTTATAAATAGGCAATAATGAAATATAAAATAGATATATCATATTTATATGAAAAATATAAAATTGAACTATATCGACGCTCCTTATGAAAAACATTCCATTTCAAAATTTTCAATGTTATTTTAAATAGGAAATTTTGAAATGAAATGTTTTCCGTAAGAAGCGTCGATATGTACACGTATATTTTTGTCCCCAGGGGTAAAAACGGAAGAGTAAATTTGGTATGGTAATCAATAAAACAGTGGAGGAATAAACGAGTAAACGGCCGGACGAATTAATTTCAAATGACGAAACATTTGTTTGGATTTTGGTTTGTTTGGTGGAGAGCGGATGACAAATATCGTTATCTCTCCAAACAAACAATTGCGACGTTAGAAACGAGGGAAGCGTGGGAGGGGGGCATAAAAAAGAAAAGTGGCGCAGAGCAATCGGAAAATGTAAATCTTACGGGGGTTACGTGAAATCGGTTTTGATTTGCAAAGGAATGCATATGCACGGAAACTGACGTTGCAGAACGTGGTGCACTCGCGGAAGGTTCAACCTCACGCACATCACGAAAGTAGGTCATGTCCGTGGTCGCGAAAACTTTCGCTCGTTCATTTTTTTTTTTTTCTTCTCTGCGAAATTTTCAGTTGGCCCGACTTTGTCTTTTCATCCCCGACAAGTTAATATTTAATGTTTCATTGCTTCCAACATTTTCATCGTAATAAAAGTTGTGCTTGAAAATTTAAAACAGGAGGTTTGGCAAGAAATTATAAATGCATAGAGGGAAGAAAAAAAAAGATTAAAAAGTGTTGTTCGTGCACGACTATGCAGAGTGGAAAAGGAAAGAAAACAAACCCCTACCGAGGATGAAGAAAATGTGAGGGTGAGGGGCGGGTTCGGGGCCAACACATTGGGATGCAAAATTATGTACAATTATGCAAAGTCGTGCGCGATCATAAATCGGGTAAAAGTGAGTCATGAATATATAATGGAATTGACGATTATTGTACGTATTGACGTTGTGCATTTCAGGGTAAGAAAGCGAAGGACGAGCTCAGGCAACGACTCCGAACGGGCGTACAATAGCTGGAGCGACCACAGAATACACGGCTGCAGTCGCGAGGGCTGCCGCCACAACGAGCGCGACTGCATGGACGAGTGCTCCGCGGCTTTGGTCCTGATGTCGCTCTCTGGCTCTCCGCACAGTACTCAAAACCCTCTGCCACTTCACTGCCAACACAATTACGGTTAGTCCGAAGCTCGTCCCTCCTCAATTCCATCCCTTTACGCTGCTTCCAAACCCCCTTCTTTTGTATTACAACTCAAGATGCAAATTATAAACAGTTTCGGAGCTTGCGCAAAATCCCCTTAGCTCGAAACAAAACAACAAACTTTATTCGCCTTCATTTGCCGTCCCAATTGCAACTGGAACTAAATTTCTCCTGGCATTAAAATTTCAAAGTTTGACGACCTTGTTTTGTCATTACAAAACGCCGTATCCCAACGTTAACCACAATAGAATAAGACGGAGTAATGACAATGGTAATGACCAGTTAGGACGTGATACTCAACTTTCACTCGTTTTACCAAAACCAGAAAAAGTCATTGAAAACAAAAGAATCCACTTGAATACAAATCTTGGATGTGTTTGCAAGAAAGATGTGATCAGTTTCTTTTTTTTTCTTCTTTTTGGCAATTGATGAAAGAATGGACGAAGAATTTTGAATTGCAAACAAAAATGTAATTTTGGTTCGGTGAAAGCCAGCTGCATGACGTCAGTGACTGATTTTTTTTTATAAATCTTTGAGAAATTCAGGAACAAAGTCGCGGGATTAAACAATGATCAGTCGAGGTCTTTGTTTATCGTGCGAAAAAATGTTCGCTCCGGTTTCCGCGTAATATTTAGTTATCGTTTCTCTTTGTCTTGTATCCCAATAAACGCGGTCCAAAGTTCCGCGATCGAGCCACCACGTGCGTTCGTGTGTTACGTGCGTGTGAATCATCGGCTCAAAAGAAGCGGTATCGTGCACGGAATAAAACCATACCGGACCGTTTATAAGGAAGTTGGGAAAACGTGCTTTCGCGCTCGCAAAAACTTTGTTTCCTCGATTTTCTTTTATTCCCTCCCTGTTTGCCGTTTGATTCAATCCTCTCGCGGAACAATGATGATTGTTCGCGCCGTTTTTTTCAGTCGTACTTCTCTTCCGAGTATTATCATAACAAAAATGTCCAAGCGATAACGCGAATTTTCATCTGGCGTATTTTTATCTGAGACCTGTTTTTCAATTTAGCCGCCCCTCCTAGCTTTCCTCCCTCGGTTTCCTTTTTAATTGTTTTATTATTTCTGTTTGAGATAAATTTCGTTTGAAAATGTACACATTGAAATTGCAAAGAGAAACATCAAGTCCGATTTTCTCGATGTTATATATAAATCAGAGATGATTGCGTGCGTATTTGTACAAGCTCCGAGAGTCCATTCGATTGAAAAACATGAAAAGAATTTATGAAAAATCAATACAACACTTTTTTGTTCAATTCGCCAGTTAAAATTATAAAACCGAATATTTGCCATGATCGCGTTTGACTGACAATATAATCGTTGGTTGATCAAACGTTGGTGATTTCAATTGTTTTGATTTATTTTGTTCGGGGTTGTAGTTTGAGTTGCAAAAAAAATGAATAAGCAATGCTCTCTTGCAAAATTTTAGATGATGGTCAGAGTGGGGATTGCGTACTTCCCCTTACGTTTTTGGATGACACGAGTATGTATGGAAACGAAGTGTTTGGTTGATTGTGATTGTATTAATTTGTTTTTTGGTTTGGCCCCAGGTTCATGGGGAGGTCGAGGTAGCGGCAACGTCGTGATGGGATCTCCAGGAGCTGGTGGCACATCGAACAGTAGCAGCAGCAGCGGCGGGTCGTGGAGAACGGGTACCCCAAGCCCCCCGCTCAGCGACGAGGGTGTACCAATGAACGGATCAGTCTGGCCCAGCGCACATCACGCCTCGCACAATCTTCATCAGCAACAGCAACAGCAACATTACGCCCCCAACTCAACGTCAGGATCACCCACAGGGAACACTGACGAAGGCATCGTTCCTGATTTCCTCGAGGAACACCCAAGAAAGAAAAAAGTACGAGTTTTTTTTATATCCACTCGTTACACAATTGATACACTCGGCAGAAAGTAATGTTTTATTTTAAAACGTAATGTTTTTGTTTCGTCAACGGTTTTAAAATATTTTTTGGCGTCTTCACTGAAAAGTTAAAACTTCACTTGAATGTTGGTGCAAAACAATTTGAAATGAAACATCACGTTTTGTCGTGTTTATGGAGGTTTTTTTTATTTGAAGAAAAAATAAAATAAAATGATTTGTGTACGCAGGATCTGTGGCGGGGAGGGTAAAAAAAGTAGATCGGCTTCCGCGTTAGGAACCGGCGCAAAACTTGGCGCGAACGATATGAATCTTGATTGTTATGCAATGCAACACCAACACGCCAACCTCGCCTCGGAAAACCTTGAAAGAAGTGCGCGTGCAATCGTGCATACTCGCGCTCTGTCATTTCTCTTGACAATTAGAATCACGGAGATTAGACGCGGGTCTTCCAGATTCGCCTTTTTCGTGTTCTGGGCGGGCGTGTGTTGCCTAAGAAAAATGATTACTTAGATCGCATAATCCTTTTTTTTGCCTCCCAGTCCAGACGGTTTTCTCCATAAATAAAATTCTGTAATGTGAATAGTAAACTGAAGAGAATATGGAAATGAAAAAAGGAAGTTTTTTTAGTACGAAGTTTGATCTTGAATTCAATGTGATAGATCAATAAAAAGAAACAACAAAGGTTTCGCATAGATCTGACATTAATTTTAGAAAACAGGTTGCTGATGAATTCAATCTAACCGGAAACCGATCTAACACAATTCTGCATTAATGAAGGAAGTTACACGTGAAGCTGTAGTGTCGACAAATTAGTTATGGTTTGCAAACGAAATATATAAAAATGACAGTGAAGCAATCTCGTGTTGACTAATTGCAACCGATGGACGTCAATAAACAAGCTGTTGAACAATTGAAATGTACGATAAATCATGATGGTCGAACAACTTTTTTCCCCACCCGATTTAACAATTTATTCGCGTAACACATTCCAGCGAGAGAAACATAAAGGTCCATATAATTTTATCTGAAATAGATGTTCAACTGCAAAGCGCTGCAGAATGATATTTATATTCGAGAGCCAGGTTAATTTATTGTTTCGCGCGTACACCAGAGGTCGTAACTTAATCGGCTGTAAGAACATTATTTCAACACCGCCGGGTGTATTAATAATTCTCTGTACAAATAAGTTGGACAACTCATGGTTTTTATTTTCACTCGCCGGACAATTTGAGTTTCATAAATGTTGATACATTTACCCGGCGTTGACAATTTGTCATTTTTGATTACGCGGAATGAATGTTTTACACTAAATATCACGGGAGTTGTATTTCTTAATTAATTTGAACGACTGGGAGAGACACGCCGGTTTCACAACATAAATCTCGCTGTGAGGTAAGAAAAGAGCGGAATAAAAATCGCGCCTTGTCAAATTATGTACGTATTTGAAATACACCTGATTTGCATACACGTCCCGGCCTATATGATTTCAATTGTAATTATACTTGTTGAAACTTGATTAACTCATAAATAAACGCTTTAATTGAACGGGTTCCATAAAAAGTCCGAACGCAAAAAAAAAAAATTCGTACAACACAATCGAACAAAATTAAGCGTGTCTTGAATGATAATGAACCGTCGTGATTCAACGGGGGATGGGACGCGAAAAAAAAAAAGAATGCACTCGAATTAAAACATTTTTGAAAGATTTGCTGAAAAGTCACGATCTGAATAACGACGTGGTTATGCCGAGCGGTGAATGCGAAACGATCGCTCGCTGCGCAACGAAGCATGGCGCGGTTTACGAGCCGTACCACGGGCGCTGAGAATTTTCTCCTTTCGCGATCGTTCGGTGAAAAGAGTGACAGCGCTTTGGATCGTTTCGTAACACGCGAGATACGGCCAAACGTCATCGACCGGCACGTCTCGATTTACAGCTTTCTCTCTTTTTTACCGACGACAAATGCCAAGTGCGCGCCAGCCGGTCTAACGTCGCGCACCGACACTAGCGCCATTTTTACCGGTTTCAGTCACAGATTGCGGCCATGTTTTGTAAAACTTGCTAGGCTATTTCACAATAGTACCACACTTGTTTATTTAATTAACTGATATTGAATTGCAACAAACGAGAAATGGAATTTTTGAGAGTAATAGTTTTTTTTCGAACTACGGTCTGATACATACAATGTTTTAAACTGTGTTAGATTTTTATATTTTATTTTGTTTGTCTACTTTCAGTACCGCATTGAAGACAACACCGAACCCGTTGTGAAGACGGAAATTGTGAAAACACCACCGATCGAGTTTGTGGATGTCGACAAAGTGAGTAGATGTTACTTTGCTTTTGTCCCTAAGGGGCTTAAAAGATGCGGTTACGCCCTCGGGCGATAACAGTTTTGTTACTTGGTCTGATGGTTTGTTCTATCGCAAACGCAAAAACAAAGGCTGCTCGCGCGATAAACAAGGAAACGTCATTGTTTTGATGCAGACCTCGGCCTGTTAAGCGCAACCTTAAACGACTTTGTCGCTGAGACCGCGCCGCCAGTCCATGAAAATCGAAGAAGAGAGGTTATTGCGACATTCAAGGCTGCCGAGATTTTCCACTTTCATTTTCAATCGACACTCATGTAACGTCTCATCATCACTTATATCATTGACGTCAGACAGACGCGCGCATTTTTGCCGGCAAGTTTTGTTGTAATTGCCCGCGAATTTTATTATCAGCACACCCTGTATAAGACACGTGTCTTATTTGTGCAATAACAATGCGCGCCTGCATTAACAACACACGGTCGCACGCACACACTCTTGGATCGATGTTTCGCGTATGAGGAATTTCCTATGATCCTCGCTTTGATGCACGGTTGACATCAAAGCGCAAACTTTGGGCCATCAATTTATCCAAAGCCATCGTCGCTCGTTTGTTTTTCTCTTTTACACCGAGTTTTTAAGGTCGAGGATATATACACGTGCCGGCTAACCTTGCAACCGTCACTGGCTCTTTTTTTCTAACGCGAAGTGACTTAGAATTGATGTTAGTCGTTTTATTACACACACTTACTCGTGTATTTTGATTCTCACGATGAAAAAAATATTATAATGCAATGATAATAAATTAAAAGCACGTGCGTAATCAAATTGTTTATCTAGCCGAGGATTGAATTGATTTTAAACCGCATCACGAAGATAATTGAATTTTGTAATAAATTTGATCGCCGATGAAAAACGTTCCGCTGGAAAATCAAGTTTATATATTTACATTTCCTCGCACAAAGTATCGCTGGAAGATTTCATTTTACGTTGCTTAGAATGAAAAGTTCTCGCTGCGTTTTATATAGGGCAAGCATATCGATTGACATTTTTCAAGAAACGACTGGCATTTGGGTCAAAGTTTTTAAAGAATAAAAGAATCAAAACAAAGCGGTAAAAAAGTTCCAACTCTTTTTTCTTTTTTGCCCTATTGTTTTATTATACCCCGTTAGATATATTTCAGTACGGTTCTCATGTTATCATAACAAATTGTGGTTTGAAATTCTGAAATTACATTGTTGTGGAAATGTTTGGAAAACGGTGAGATTAAAAATTTTAAGATCAACAAACTGGAACAGTTTATAAGTAGAATATTTAATAATAAAAAACGTAAACATAATAAAAGGATAATAACAGTATTTACAACGTATTGAGAAGTGAAAAAAATGCATTGTGACTGAAATGGTTAAAAGACGTGAGCCAATCGTGATAGTGTAGGAAATCATAAGCATGATTTTTGCATCTCAGACACGCAATGGCTATCGTTGCTTTTTCATTTGACGTTATAATGCAACCAGCGTAGATTAGAAACTTGAAAAATTATAGTACTCGGTGCGTTAGCGTGAACGCTAACTAGTTATAACGACTTTCGTTAGCTAATTATACGAAATAATAATTATACGAAAATGAATCCCATGGACAAGCAGCCGGCATTTCAATTACTGCGCGTCGCTTTTGAAAACAGTGTCAAAACATTGACTACAACAACATATGTCTCTGCGCAGTTTTTGAAACGCGTCGTATCATATTTTTAATACGATACCAACGGATAAACACCGATTCGAAAACAAATTTCTAACAATGTCTCGTTTTGTTTCACCAACACGTGTTACTCGTGACGTCATTGTTCGCGTACGATTCAAATTGTTTTGTATTAATTCATGTTTCAAGGGCTAATGAGTCAGGATAATGACTTAACTGCAACGTAATACCATAAACGTCGGCTGAACCTTAATTCGGAGTATTCCTTATTCGTTTGATGTCCGTTTCAATTTATATTCGTTGATTTTGACCTTTCCTTAGTTCGATGAATTTCGTTTTTTTTTTTCTTGCATAATGTGGATATCCGTAGAACTATTATATCAATCAACGTCGCGAGCGACTACTTCTGAGAATAAATTTAAAGGGAAGAAAAGTGAAACTGAAATCCGTCGGGCAAAAGATTTAAATCCGGCAAGTTTGTTCAGGCGTGAAATATGGTTGGTCCTTCTCGCAACAGGCAGCGACAGGTTTTCCTGGGCAACGTTCTGTCTCTAATCGGTCAACGAACCCTCTTTTGGAAACGACCGAACGCTCCTGGAAACTTTTATTTGGACATGGTCCGTCCGAAAAATCGGGCGCCCATCGGCCAAACGTGACATAATGATCGTTAACGGTCTTGTTTCGACCATTTGAATTGACGTCACGATCGTCATTCATTTGCGAATTGGCGTCGTAAAGGAGCTGACTTTCAGCGTCTACGTCACTGCGTACGCTTTGTTTTTGAAATAACCGGCCTGCTAAATGTGATTTTCAAATTTAACGTCCCCTTTTTCTTATAACCCGAGTTATGTTACAAATTACAAGCCTCTGTTATTTGACTTATTATATTATTAGATTGAACGCAACGGAAAGCCAAAAGAACAGTCGAAAGAACAATGATTGCGAGCGAAGATGGCTGAACCGTTGATTTAATGACGGTATTGCATAACGTTCAAAAAGACGAGCCGGAGGTTGACGGCGAGGCAAACATGCAATTTGGATTACATAAATATCGTAACTCGCGCGAGAGATGAGGAGAAATTGAAAATGGGAAAATAAAAAATACGCGGAAGAAGCCGGAGTGTTGAATGTGTATGAAATAACGTAGGAAAAAAAAAAGTCGAGGTGTGTGGATACAAGTCGCGCGAAGAGGCCAGAAGTGAGACAGAGGTTGGGTTGTGTGTGTGCACGTGCATTGGAGCAGCGCGCGGTGCATTGCGGTGCATAGAGAGCTGTGACGTCGTAGCTCGGTGGCACGTGGCAGTCCCCCTGCCGCACTCCGTCCCGCGCGGAGCCGGTAAAGCACCGGGTGCAATGCGCGCGGTGCCGGTAAAGCAGCGCGGCCGGCCGGCAAGGACGGCCAGCAGTGCGCGCGCGCATCCTGGTGGGGCAGTCTAAGGTCAGCGCGGCCCTGACTGCACGCGCGCGGAATACTATCTATGCGCGATCATCCCGCGCGCGCTCTCGCCCAACATTTATTTCTAGTTCCGCCTAACCTTCGCGCAATACCAGCTCTCCCACGGCCACACAGCGCAAGCTTTTCGCCAAAATCCGCCGTTTCCTTTGTTCCACATAGACCTATGCGTCCCCCACCCCAGGACCTCCGCAGTTATGCTTCTCAACATTCCAATATGATCTTTCATCAACAAACATACCACCGTCCCAAGTTCCAATCGCCATTTCGTAACCTATTAACCCATTTTCACTCTCTGACGCGTAGATTCACCATTTTAGGATAAATAGCATTGCATTGTTTACGATCCGATGAGACGATGACAAAACTCGCGACGTCGAACGGCAGATGGTAGTAAATAATTTCAAGGCACGATCTGCTGGACGATGTGCGAGTTCGGACTTGTTTTTATTGATAGGCCTCGTGAAAATTTGCAAACGGGATTATGTAAGAGGAGAGATTGAAATCGGCGGGGAGAAGTTTTAGCGACTTGGCAGGCGCACGTATAGCGTGTCAGCTACGTCGGGCTTTTTCATCATTTTTGAATTCGCTGACTTTTAGCGCTCGAGAGATAAGAATTGTGGATGCGCGAAAATCGGTGGGGTCGCTTTGGGCCTCACGCGATTCGATAATTAGTCGCTGCGTGCAAACGATAATTATGTAATGCACGTCGAGTTGGAAGGATGGATGATTAGGTGCAGGCTACCGCGAGCGCTATAAGGGAATTAGATAAAGAGTCGCTGATAACACCGGAGTAAATGAATTAAAAACAGGCAGATTCGGCGGTGGGTGTTTTTGACCCGACCGAGAGAGATTTTAATTAAGCCCAAAACAAAAAACCAAAAAAAAAAAACGGATACCAACTGGATTTTATAACAGCGCGGCTTTTTGCAAAGCGAGGAGAAGCAATGCGAATTAATGAAATCCTCCCGCGAGTCGAGAACGTTTGATATGCACGTCGGTAATTAATAGTTTTGTTATCAGAGCAGAGATCACAATTTGAACATGAAATTGTCAATAAAAACACGTCGTCACATTATATTATCAACGAGCGATGCATTATTCGGTTTCAATAATTCATTACTTCGCTCGGATATCCACCAGAAAATTATAATAAATTATGATACAGTCGTAATTATCCGCGACGTTCAAAATCCAAACTTATTGTCACCTTTGATTTGTGCAGCCCGCAAAACTCTTACGCAACGTTAACAAATTACAAATTAACAAAATGTTCCAATTGGTCGACATTGAATTGGCTATAAAGCCGCGGCCCAGAAAATTGTTATGCGTGTACGTGTGCATGTTTTATGCGTCTCGTCAAAACTTTTATTCAATGACAATAAAAAAAAGTATGTACACGTTAAAAACAATTATTTATTATTCACACAAGGTAAACTTTTTTTTTTCGCTCCATCCAAGGGGATATTCCATTGCTGTTATATTCCGAATCGTTACAGAAGCGATGAGCAATTATTGTTATAAAAGGTGCGCTCATAAATCATGACAAATATAATTAACAGTTAACTACATAGCTCGCCGTGATGCACAACGCTCTTCCCGCGGCCTTTCCCTTTCACTCGTAAGCGCAAACAACACTTATTACAGCGCACGCATTTCCGCGATTTTGCAATTCCTGTGAATTATTTATTCCTTATTTCATAGCGCTTTTTTTGCTTCGCCTGGCAAATGTTGTATTCCAGATGTTTATTCTTATTTCTTTCTTTTTATTTTACATCTGATGAACGGAATATGATCCGGAAAGAGATGAAGAATTGTGTTTGGCATAATAATTGTACTTTCTTCCGCGTTCGCCGGCCGGCATAAGACGCTGCATATCATCATATACAGTGACATGCTCGTGCGCATTATGTAACCTAATTGCGTAACCCGACGGTCTGTAAAGTCGCTCGGCAACAGGGCGAGCGGCTGCGTTTCAAACGTGAACGGATCGCAGTCTCGTTCATCTTCGAAATCGCGTCACCTGACCTTTTAAGACCCGATTGTTTGTGCGCACTTTTGACTGTCAACGTTCAATTTCTATTTTTGTTTATGATTGCTGCGGCCATTGCGAAATCGCCTATTAAAAAAAAGTCGACCAAAAACCTAAACAGAAATCGAATCTAGAATTCATGAGATGATTTATTTTTGTTGGAAATAATATTGGAGATAAAAAAAACATGGAACGAAAGAATATGCGCCAGACGGTTGGGTGAAATGTTTTGTTGCGAAGGCTCGAGCGATACACCGAAATTCGTGGATAGGTCTGGGCTTCGAGGGGCAACGGGAGGGAGGAGAAGGTCTTTCAACCGCGATGGGCAGAGGCTTAACGTGATTTCTGTTCGTGCGGGTTACGCAAAGCCTCAGAGAAGCGAGCATGAGCTCATGCGGCCTTGGCCGTAGCTCGCACCGATAAAGATACTATAGCAGGCTCGCAAATCGCGCCAGTCATTTCGACACTCCAGCGCCCGTCGTTCGCTGCCAATCAAAATTAATCGCGCTGTTTTCAAAATTATAAGATAAGACCCGAGTGCTCTATGTTTACCAACACTCGAAATAAACACCCGAGGATTCGCGCCCATCTCGCGAGTTTGCACGCGAACAGCTCGCGACCTGTTGGTCGGACGGTTATGAAATTTGCAGGAAACATTATTCGCGAGTGAGCGAAGACAAAAATTCACGCCGTCTTCTTTTTCAGAAGGGGGGGAATAAATCGCTCGGTCGGTAATGCGAGTCGCAGCGTTACCGACGAGGCGAAAAATGATAACCGGCTATTAATAAAATGAAACGGAATGACGGCGTAAGAAAAAACGAAGTATCAATTTCGAAAGACAGATGAAATGTAAAGGACGCCCGGCACGAAGAGGCGTAGCGTAGGTCGGAGGAGCGCGCAAGTGACGTCGGCCATGACACCGGCGCGAATAGTTGGCATGGGCGCGTGTGTCTCTCGACTGTTTTTTTTTCTGTTGTTGTTTAATCGTGCACTTGCCTATCTTTCTCTTGTTACATATTACGTCATGCAACAACGCGTGTACTACGCGTATTGAGTTTCCACATAGGAGAGTCCCGCAGCGAATGTTAATGAAGCGGGGCATTTAAATGCGATTCCCTCCTTATTCCCGCATCGATCGCAAGCTTAATTGCCGGATTAATGCATCGTGCAATTAATTCTCAGAAGATACAGTTACAGCTGCATTTACACGTGTATGCTTCTCGGCTGCAACAGTACTAATATCCGTAGTCGACTTCCTAAATTAAATACTGATTTACCTCCTTACCAGCAAAACTTGTACGATTATTCCCTTTGTTTCTATTCTACTGTTTTAATTAAAATAATATTGCATCCCGTTTTTATTCTCTCAAGTTAAATATATATTTTTTTAATTTTCTTCTTAAATAAACAGTTTTCAAGGTTGGAAACTGAAAATACAAGAAGTTTGTCAACGGCAGTGACATCATTTGAAAGTCTGAGATTGTAAGAAAATGCGTCCTCTTTTACGGATTTCGTAATCAAGATAAAGAAGAGTGGAACGACAAGTAGATCGGGCTATCCCTATCGCTCTATTTCAACGCTCGCGCGAAACAAATCTGTCCACAATCTGACGTTTAAAAATGTGGGTCAGAATAGTTTCACCTTTGTTATCGTAAGACTAATCGCATTAGCACGCGTTCGCATAAAATGAGCGTCGCTGCGGAAAATTACATCAGCGGTCCCCCGGCCATTGCGCGATTGGCGCTTTTGCGGAGAACAGGCGTGCTCGATCGCGTAACGCTCGCGCCATTCCCGGCCCTGTTCGCGAACATTTAAAAATACGCCGCTTTTATTTCCATCGCTCTCGTATTTTTAATTCCTCTGCAACATTATATCGCGCCGATCGGCGCCTATTTTTACAATTCAAAAACCGTGTTCCAACGGTCATAAAACGAACAAACGATTTCGCTGCAATCTTCAATCCTTCCCCCCCTCCCCGTCGTCTTTCTTTAACGAGTAGCTCCGTCTCTCTCTCTTTCGCTATTCGGATTCTTTTTCGCTCCCAATTTAATTTGGGTCGTCTCCACTTATTTTTACCCGGTGCAACGAAATCGGCGTATCTTTTTTTACGATTCCCCGTATCACGGTTTGTGATCTGGCTTTTCTGCGAGCGGCTTTCAACTGTCCGTCAAAAAACCCGTAGAAAAAGATTGGCATGCACTTTATTTAATCAACTTTACGTTAGTCGTAAATCGAACTAAACGCGCGCGCTCCGAGTGACAGCAATGGAGGCGTGCCGCGCGCAACGAAACAATAAATAATATGCCGTAGTTGCATATACGTATATATATATAATATATGTGTGGTCGTGTAGGTGGCGCGCGCGACCATCGGTGTGTGCTCGACCTTGACAATAGCATCGTTTTGCGAAAGGTAATGAGACAAAGAGGAAGCTGCGCGCGAGAGCGACACGCGCGAGTTTTCGCGACCTCGATTCCGAATCCGTGTGGACCTTTTGCTTGCGAGCACTGACGTAACTCGATCCCTCCATACTGACAAGATGTCTTTTGTAATGTCTCGAATCAAATTGCCTTCAGAAATCATTTTCCGTGCCGGTTTCTATCTCAACAGCATCAATTACTATAGTTTGTCGTTTTCTTTGTTGTATTGAACATTACAAATGTTGTAATCCAATTTCTTTTTTTTTCTTATCAATCCGTTCAATATAATTTCAATATTTCATTCGATGAGTTCGTGATTTTCTCTAATTTGTCGTACTTGCAGATGGACGATTAATTATATTTGAAAATGAATTCGCCATTTGTCAGCAAAAAGAGAAAGAAAGTTGAAAGTGTACGACATAGCTGCACGTGTGACTTAACAAAATAGCTTCGGTGGTAAGATATCGCCAGGTCAAGGTGGAAAAGACGAGGATCGATACACACACCGAGTGCCTTGTTCGTGGTACGACCTTGAGCAAGGAACCGCTCCAAAGTTGCGAAACTGCCGTTCATACCGAAGTTCTGGAACCGGGGAGAGCGATTACAAAAAATTCGACCAGGACCTAGGACACGGCCAAATTTGTGCCTCTCCCGTCCCCGGCCGACGCTTTTATTTACCAACGCAAACTAAACTCCACGCGTCACTGCGCTTTGTCTTTATCAAAACGCACTTTTTTTTTCATGATAAAACAATGAGCCTAAGAATGTCTGGTGGGTGTATGTTGCTGATAAATCTTATCTCTTCTCGTTCTTTCTTTATCGTTTTTTTTTTTTTTTTTATCACGCTTATTATTATTTTTTAATCTCAATATCGAGACAAAAATAACAAATAAATAGAACATTAGAATATGAAAACAATAATATTATTTGATGATATAATAACAGGCGATAACTCATCGACAGGTGGCGCAGTTCAAAATTTTTCTATTCAGGGAAACGCTGTCGCGAGATGGCGCTGGATTGGCATTTTGAAAAATGACTGGCAGATGGCGCGGTTTAAAAGATCGTTTTGCAACTCGGTTTTGGTGGCTTGAGAAATGGGTCGCGCGAACGGTAATGGTGACGGTGTGTCGAGTTTGCATGGCCATGCTCGCGATCTCTAATTGAGCCGAATCCTTGAGTGTGATTAGGCTTGCGCATTCGGGCGCATTATGCAAGTGTGTCATTTCGACATCGGCGGCTCTCGGGCGCGCAGGCGTGAACGAGCTAGCGAACAAACGCGGCCAAATGACTTTCTCTCGGAACCTGCCGCGCGATATCTCGCCTTGCTTTCGCGCGGCCTGAATCTCTTGGCAGTGAACCGAATATGTTGCTGATTCAGGCCGAACGACCGGACGCGACAAGCATTTCCCAAATTTCAGTAACGAAAATTACATTTTACCAGGCGAAAATTCAATTGCGAATGAGAATTTTGATCCTCTTAAATTCCCGTTGAAAACATAATTGGATTCAGTCCAATTTGTTATGTGAAAATGTTTGCGTGATGGGAAATGTATATTTAGTGTGACGGTCTTGAGAAAAAAAAAAGTTTTGACTGAGATGACAAATGGGGAATTAAAACAAATAATTGCACAACTCAATTTCTCCTTAACTTTTTGTGTGAGAAATCTGTCAGAGGGGAAATTAATTAGCTCTGAAAAAGAAAACAGGAAAAGTGGTTTTGATCAAAAAGTCATCAATCAATTTAGATGTTGGGGCGGAGAGAAAAGATAGTTCGATTGATTCGGTCACGACAAGTCGTGGATGTCGAGCTAATCTCGAGTTTTCAAGCTTACGGATGAATAAAAATTTTCTATCACTTGAAAAATGGATTGATAAAATTGTATAAACATTTTTCACGGGAGGCACATATCTCCGCTGGTAATTGGAACAATAGAGTTTTGCGTGCAAACAAACTCGACTGTCAAAACACACTAACACACCAACGCATCAGAAATTTATTCTAAAAATATGCAAATCCGCTAATTTCCAGTCAATGTAGAATGAATCCCTTTATGATAAATGGATGTATTTAGAAGTTGTATATTGCATCACGGAGCGGACGATCGATGTTGAAAACATGTGAAAAAATGAAACCTCGTTAGACGAGGCAACTGATGTGGAAGGGTTTAACATTGACCTCTCAATAAATTAATCAAACAGTTACATTTTCTTTAACAAAATTAATCCTCTAATGATCGCCAGGTGGAAACAACTTGTTCGCGGTGTTTCTTTTTCAACGCAATTTTTTATAGAGTTTGAGAAAGAAAAATCTGATTGAAAAATTGTTTCGACACTTGTTTCTGCTCGTGCAATTTGAACATCCATTAAACTAATTGTCGTTATCGGTGAATTTTGTACGAATTCAGTTGAAAGATCACGCGAAAGGTTCGTGCCAGCTGATTGGGCGGCAAACGGTGGCAGCAGCCGTCGCGCGGGTTATTTGAACTTACGGGACAGGCGCAGAGAAAGCAACCGGCACGGAGAGAGAAGGACGGATAGTCCTGCCCTAGGCTAACGTTATCCTTGGTCGCCAAACCTGCCGAGAGTGCCTCCCCCTCTACATTGCGCCGTGCCTGTTCGCACTGCTTAACGCCATAGCCCCCCAAACAAGCCCACCGACTTTCTTCAATCTGTCGCGACCCTCCAACAACAGGTCCAACCGTCAGCTGATCCTTTAGGACAATCCGAAACCAATCTCCCCTTTCTTTTTGCAAGGTTACAATTAAAATGGCCGACCGGTGAAAACAAAAAATTGGCAGTTTTTGTACCTGATTTACTGTAATCTTTTATTATTCTCTCTCTCTTTTTTCAAGCCGGTTATTAATTTCTAATTACTCTTGAATAGCAGCGCTATTAAGAGTCACTGAACTAAACATATTAAAGAACCGAATTAATAAACATGCGCGCATAAATTAGACAATCATTTTCTAACTCGTGATTTCTCTTTTAATACGCTATAATTCCGCGATCATTTTTCAACGATGAAAATCGATTAAAAGATTGAAAAGTTGTGCAATCAAAATCCCCAGGCCGAGAGCGGCAAGGAGAGGGGGAGGGGGACAAATTTGGTCTAATGATTTTCACTTTCTCCCGAGAGCTCGGGGTAATTGCAATTTGAGTGGCCGGCGTTTCGTTTGACACATGCGGAGCAGCAGATGGGCAATCCGTAAGCCATAAAAGCGGCTAATCAATTTCAAATTTTTAATAAAGAGAGCTCAGTTTATCGCCGGCAAAACTTGCGAAACGCTCCTTTTCTCTTTATTCTTTTTCACCGACTTTTTATCTCCGCGACATCACGCGAAGTTGCGGAATCTTGCCTTTGTCTGTTATTACGCCGAGTCATAGCTCCGCGATATCTATCGATATTAGATTGCGAAACGGAACCGCGGTTTATTGTGACTGACGCTTGCGAAACCGCTAAATTACGATTTTGGGCCGGCGCTGCAAGAAACCCGATGGATTTTCTGAGATGTCGGCTATAGATACGGTATAGCGTTATGGGTTATTAGTTGTTTCGATGTGGCGTCCATGATATTCCGCAGAAGCAGAGGTGACCGACCCGACCCGACCCGAGTCATTGCGCCTACGTCGATGCTATGTTGCTCTTTTGCTTTGTCCTCCTCCCTTTCGCTCACTCGCCTTGCCATCGCATACAAAACACTGCTCGCCTTATTCTTTCTCTCTTTCTCTCTTTCTCTCCCTCCTCCTCTTCTTTCCTACCCGCCTTGTCAATCTATAACTCGGCTAATATCCATGTCAATTTTTAACACAGAAAAAAATGTGCAACGTAGAGAATATATAACGATTCAAAAGATGTGAGTTGTGAGAGAAGAGGAACAAAATGAAATAGCAATGTTAGGAAATTGCGAACAAGAAACAGTTGGTTGAACCGTAAATCGATATGGATGGTAACAAAATAAAAGAAGCTCGGCGGTTTTTTTTTGTAGTCCGGTGATCTCTGGCGCACAATAGAGAACGGAAAGTACCAGCTAAGATTAATTTCTTGGGCACACAGATGTCGTCGCTTGGCAGTTATTTTTTTCGCCACTTGAGCAAGGTAATAATCATTTTACGACACTGCCGACTCGATAGCAGGCCAACTCGTTTAGCTTTAAGTCGAGTGCGAAGACATGATTAATTCACGTTTCCTTATGGTTAAGGACATTGTTTACGCTCTGGATACTCAATATTGCAGATTTGGATCAGATAATCGGGGTGCCTATTACGATTTATCGCAATTTCGAAATTGGCTGTCAAATGTTTAATTAACGTCATGTGAAGCGTGATCGAGCCAAAAAGAAAAAAAAAACAGAAAAGTTGAACAAATTTTCCACTAATACCAATATTGTAGCACTTATATCTCGACTAGATTTGGAGCTGCATCTTTTGTCTCCTCTTCTTCTTCTCTTTCCCACTCTTATTCTCTTTCTTAAATCTGCTTTTATATAAGCATTTAAGATCCAACATAAAATGTTGTGTCAAGTCCAATTTCACATAATTATGTAAAAGATTGCATGACAATGCAAACACACACTTTGTGCGATTTCGCAGCGATTAATATGCAGCTTTTGTAATTCGTCCGATTTGCCATCTTTTGTTTGAGGAAACTGAGAAAACAACAATTGTTAGCTTTAAGATTTTTTATTAGTTGTTGACAAAGTTGACGTGCCGATTTTTTTATTTTTTTCGTGCGGGTGAAAATAAAAGAGGATGAAATTGAAAATGGTATGAAAGTGTGGATGGAGAAAATGAGATTAAAAAATGGATAGGCTTTGTGTTTCGAATGTAACAAGCACGACGGTTCGGTGTGTGCAGCCTTGGACGGAAATGTAGAGAGATCGGGCGATCGGTTCGCTTTCGTTACGACGTCATTATCAAGGCCGACGCGATGTTATCTGGTTGTTTCCTTTCGCAGAGAGCAACACCTGGGCAGCGACCCGATTGGCCATCTCAGCGCTCTCCGTTCAAATCTGCGCGCGCGTTCATTACCGATTACTTATTATCGCGATCGGTATGGCGCACACGATCGGAATAATTATTACGCCGTGATGTGATTTTAGCGGTACTTCTGTCTCTGCGGGTCCAAAAAGCGTCGCACGACAAATAAAAAGCCATACGGCCATGCAAAAGAGAGGGAGAGTCCGACACAAAAACCGGATCACGGATTTGAGATCGTTGCTCCGTTTCATTCAGTCACGCTCAAATGACATCTGCGAATTGTTTTTTGCCGCTAATAATTTTGTTTCAAATCCTTTATACGAAATCGATTACCGGTCGCAAACCGGTTTATTCGCGTCAATGCCACAGCTATTCTTATTAGTTTACTTAGAAACATTGCTCTAATCGGTTCTCTAATTCCCGTCGTTTTGCGAGACTTAAGAGATTTTTTTTGTTTTTTCCGTTCAGCGTCAAATTATGTTTGAATGTAACACGCTGACAGTACCAATTAATCAATTTTTCGATCGCGTACCACTGATTGATTGGCACCGCGCCAGGCTTATTATAATTTATGTTGCAACGATAAAAGGAAACTAGTTCTAGTTCACTTTACACAAAAATGATAAATCGCCGTATCTATGCCACAATTTTCGTTCGTAATAATCAAACGATTTATCAGAGTCTTTGTTACACATTATAGGAACTATTTTTTTAATCTCTCTCGCATTGCATAGAACGACAGTTATTCTATCAAGCTATTTATTGTTCATTTAGCATTGTTTTTTTATCATTGTTATTTATAATTCACAGTAAAAGTAGTGGTGCAGTATTTATAAACGTCTGTGATGTGCACTCTGACTAATCGAACATATGTCACTGAAATTTTTAGCCTTGCGAAAATCACAGGCAATTAGTATATATTTCAAACTCGAGGTAAAAAAATCACGCTCAGGCGCCAAACAGCATGTAAACATATGCCTGCATGAAAACTCATAATCCAAGCCGGTTTATTTACAATTATGCAAAACACATGCTCGCATTGAAAACCCGTTATTTATATAATCTGACAAAAATGCAAAAATTAGCAGAAAAAACGTGTACCTTCTAGATTTTCTAACATGATTATCAATTACAAAATCGATATAGTATTGGATATAATTCTAACCGATAGTGTATAAATTCGAGCTTATTGCAAGATTTGGCGCAACACCTGGAGGAAAAAAGAAACAAGTTGAAACTGTCAGTGAAATTAAAAAAAAAAAAAAAAATAATACGAAAAATAAAATCTCGAGATAGATAATGTAAAAGTTGATTAAATTCAAGTGGGATTTTGAAATAAAAGGATCCGGTTAAAGTGCAGATCGAGAGAATGGCAAAAAAGTGTGATCCAAAGGACGAAAACACGTAAGCATAATCATCAAAAATTGAGTGCTCGGTAGCATACAATGGCTCGGTCGCATGTCCTTGGCTTGACTATTGAACCTTCCGCGGACAGTGGAAAAAGCGAACGAGAGGCAGGGTCGAATAAACTGCCGGCCAATCTTGCACGATAACGACTTTAGCGCTACCCTGCGACGCTAATGATAAACACAAAAAATCGTATTAATGTGCGTCTACGTGCATGAGCACACCCAGCCATGTAAGTATATTTTATAGCGACTCGAAAGTCGTGTGTAAACAAAGCCGATTGTTCTTAAGTTAACAAATTGAGAGGTGCACTTTATCTCCGTTGTTTTGCAAATAATGCACTTCTGTTTCTTTTTTTAATATCATCACTTTATCGCCATCCTGATAATCGCTCATTTAAAAGAGACATTATATTTCCATTTATGATTTTATTATTATGTTCTGTTCCTTTTGCTTGTTTTTGATCCCTTCTTTTTTTTCGATTAAACTTTTTTTGCGCCATCAAGATTTAACCAACATTGAAAACAAAACTTTTGTTCAAATAAATAATAACGTGAAAGGAAATAAACGAAATAAAAAAGAGTGAGGAATGGAAATTTGTTGGAGTGTTGGGCAGGAAAAAAATTGTCTGGTTTCTGATGGTGTGGCATTAAAAAAGTCATCAGTCAAGATTGGCTGTGAATTATAATTTATAATATTTAAAAGGATGTTGATGTTTTGCATTGCACAGCGCGTCCTCCGGGAGCATAGCTGCATAATCGAAATGTTAATCATGATTGATCCGATACGATAAACGTTTATTAGACGCTGGCACACACGTTGAACGCGAAATGACAGAACGATCGGCAATGAAAAAAGAAACGGCAAAAATATAGAAGATCCGCGATACTCTTATCGACGTTCCGTTTTGTAATTAACTTTTACTGGGCCTCAGCTAGTTGCGGAGAAAGTGAACAACTGGATCATGCAAAATTATACGGTACTCGAGAAGCTGATCGCTCAAATACCGTCATCTTAGCTAACAATTAAAAAAAATAATAAAAACGATGAATCTCAATGTAAATCATACACCATTCGCGCGCGAGATGAAAAATATGCAACTCAAAACCTCAATGTTCCGGCTAAGTACACAAACGCAAAGTGTGTCAAGATCCTTATTATTATTATATTTTTTTTACGAGAAATTTTATCCCCTTTCGGTTGAATTCATCCGAACGTTAAAAAAATTTTTCGTCGTGATATTATATGAACTGCATTAACGGGATCCCGGCGGTTTTTGACCCTGAATCATGCGGATCAGACCTTGACGACATTGCCAAGTATGCAATTTAAAATAACTTGTCAAATATCTACGTTCCCGGCTTGGTCTTCCTTTTTCGAATTCTCGTTCGATTTCACGGTCAAAGTCCCCCAAGTTCAACTGCGGAATTGTAAAAAATTGTGCGATTAAAATTCTTGTCTCAAATAATTTGTTCTCTTTTGTACGTTCTTGTTTAATTTCCATCTGTGGGGTTAGTTACGACTTTTGTCACCGAGACACTTGAAAAAACATCGGAACTGGATTTACAAAAAGAGAAAAAATAATAATAACAATAAACTGGTGTTTCTGACTAATAAAATCAGAGGTGATATTTGAGACAATGGCACAGGTGAATCAATATTTGCGGATGCAAAGAAAAAAAGTGCAAATTTGAACTGGCATGGTATTATTTTGATAAGTGACGAAAACAAAAACGTAAGGTCAAATTTGTTTCGCGCATTTAAGTCAATCGACTGAGTCGTTCAAGGTGAGCAGACGCTGATTATCGTTGGCCTACGGTAAAACGAAGATAAAAAAAGAGTCAACGGACAAAAGTCCGCTGACAAAGCGGCAGACCCTGGCAGAGACAAAATGCGCGAGCGCCGATTTGTTGTAAATCTTGACGCGACGCGTCGCCATTTTGGGCTCGTCTAGTCCCCGTCTAGCCGAAAAAACGAGTTTACACCGGCTCTCGACACGATGCCAAATGCGAACGATTTTTATCTCTCCATCAGCCTCGCCGATATTATCGTTAAACAAATCTCGGCTTTGAAATCATAACTCATGACTTGGCAAGTTCAACTTAATTCATTTGATTAAATTTTTTAATTCCGCATTAAATTCGTGATCAAACTCTGAAAAAAAAAATAACAAGACAAAGTTTGATTAAAAACAAAAAACAAAACAACGATTGAAGAGTTGAGTTAAAATTGTGTACTTGTTGATTTCTAATTGAAACAAAGTACAAAAATTGTCGGGCGCGATAAAAGATATGAGAAAGGAGAGGAAAAAACAAGAAAAAGAGAGGTCTCGGTTATGTTGTGGAAGAGCGACGAAAGATAAAGTGATGGTTCGCAGAGAGGCCGTTGCATGGGATGAACACCGGCCGGCGTTCTGGACCGATCGGGAGGATAGCACGTTACAGCGCACCGTAATGGCGACGTAAACAAAGTGAGTGCGCAGGCGCGCTTCGCTGTTTGTTGTTACCCCGACCATCCTCTCGGTTAGACCTGGTTAGTCCCGGTTAGCTTCTCTCTTCTTCCACTCAGATGCCTCAAGGCTTGCGATGCTACAATGCCTTTACTGCTTCTATTGCCATTACCTAGAATAAAGAAAAAAACAAAACAAAATGAAAAACTCGCGGCAAAACTTGTTCTTCTTCGAGTGAATTTTCACCTTTGTTTACATCCGTGGCGTCGCACGATCGTTCGGACAGTTATTTTATATTGATTTGACACCGAGTCTTCGAAGGAGGATATCCTTGACTATGTTGCAGATGGAGAGCAAAAAGGATGACGAAGAGGAGACACGCCGCGCATAAAATGAAGTGAAATAAAAAGCGTGTCGTGAGTCACGCGCGCGCGACTACAGCTCCCTCTTGTTGTTTGTTCGAGGCGCTGCGAATCTGCGCGCCGCGGTGTGTCGTCGACCCTTGTAAGCCGGTCGACCGGCCGAGAGATCATCTCGCCGAAATCGCTGGTCGCGCGCGCACTTCAACCCCCCCCCTCCCCTCTCCCCCCTCATCACCGGGATCCATCTCACTCTCGCGGGCTTTCACCGCGAGGAAAGCGCGCGAACCTCGGAAACGAGAGAAAATGAATGCCACGATTCGATGATATCACACGATAAGCTTTAACGACACCAAACGAGTCCACGTTGAGCGCGCCAATAAGCACACGCGCTCGATTATTCTTCTCCGCAGATAACTCCGCAAATAATTAGCAAAGAATGCGCTCGCGAGCGCTCCCGCGCGTATTATTTATTCGCGCAAACATTTTTTCCAATTAGCTGTCTTAATTCATTTTAAATTGAATTTCTCAATTCATGCCGAGTTGTGGCGGTTGTTAGTTTTCTCTCTAAGCCAAATTAATAAAAAAAATGTAATAATGAAGGATTATTACATCTAATCCCGACATAACTTCATCATTTGGGATTTCCTTTTATTTTCTTCTTCTTTTGTTTTTGTTTTAAAGGGGTACGACATCCTGAATGCTCGAGTTTAGAAGTCAAATTGAATGTACTTTGAATAAAACTCAATATAATTAAAACTTGTTTATGCTTGTAAGTAACCATTCAACTTTCATTTTATGCTCAAACAAATTCAAGCAGTTAATAAAGTATACAATTATTGAAATAATCGTGAAGATTCTTGTAAATCACTAGGTCTCACAGTTACATGAACTTGAAACAATAATATAACGAAGGGAAAAATATTTTTGATAGATCCTCCACTGAACTTAACCAGTTTTTTAATTGTGTTTAATTGAATACAACATGCTGTTTTTTTTGTCCGTTGTTTTTTAATGATGCAACAATATTGATTTTTTTCATTTTTGTCTGGTGAGTTTAAACACCGACCAAAGTACACACTCATAAATGGGTAAAATTTATCAGTGTAGGGAATGGTTTTTGGTTGAATAAAATAAAAACAAAAGCCGAAAATGTTTGTATTAAGTGAAGTTCAAGCGGATGCGACAGGAACGAATAAAAAAAGAGTACAAAGTGGAATCCACGAGAGCTGCGACTTTAATGTCAACAATATCGGCTAACCCTCTTATTAACATCCTCTAAGTCGAGGTAAACCTTTGAAGTTTTAATGCCCACGATTGCAAAAAGAAAATGAAGCACATGTGCAGGGCTAGGTGGCGCGCACCGGCAAGACTTGTTTTCTTTCCCTCGGCGAGCGATAGCTCCCTCTGACGATGCACATAACTTCGCAGCGGCGTGTACAGCGAGAGTCATTTCACGTTTCTACATAAGCATGATATCGTCTTCCGGGATGTATTGGATTTCCCTTGGCGTCCGTCGCCTCACTTTTCGCACGGCTTATTCGTGTCTCCGTTTTCTTTTTCGCCGGGCTATTGCTCGCAATTATCGGCCCATCGATCTTCCTTGCTCATACCCCCGAAAAAAGAGAGCGACAAAAATCGATCCGGCCCGTCCTTTTCGCGACGTCTCGAGCAAAACAGCAATGGTAGATTGATGTGTGCAGACAAGACCATGCTGATTGAATCTCCCTTTGATAAAAAAAAGAGAAAAACATCTTGTAGCACATATGAAAAAAGAATTGCGCATCCTCAAAGCTAATGAATGGCTGTTTTTTGGCCCCTGCTGATTGACTCCTCGCAATTTGATTGTCGGGAAGGAATCCTCTCGGCTGAAGAGGACATTGTTTGGAATCGAGAGAAGCCAAGTTGAGAGAGCGAACAAAGCGAGCGCGCATGTGTATATAGCAACAAGTAGCGTGATATTTGTTTTGATTTGATTCGTGCGAGCGCATTAACCTGGCCATCGACGCGGATTAAATGTTGGGGCCGTAATGGTGACGCGCGCGCAAAAACAGCCGAAGCTATTTCGTGTGGCTCTCCGGAACGTTCGAAACGTCACAGCGCTGCTCCACGGCATATACAAATGTACACGACACAGAGCGGAGTCCGTGCGTGTGCGACGAAGAAAGGCCGCCGAGGGAGGAGGACGTGGATCGCCTGGTAGTCGTCAGTGGTGAGGGTCAACGTCCGACCCTCACCACTACGCCACGGATCGACGCGCATTTTACGCACCAACACAGGCCGAGCGCGCGCGGTTTGTTTTGGTTCCCCGGGCGTTACCCGTAGCGCGCCGCTACCGTCCCTCCCTCCATATTTCGTGCTCGCTCTCTCCTACACGTTACAATGCTATCTGCCAATCTCTCCTCCTCCCTTCGCATAGAGTTTTCCTCCCTCCTCTGGTCTCCCTGACTCCTTATCCATTCGTCTTCTTCTTGCCCGCTCCTTCTCTCTCTTTCTCTCTTCTCTCCGTGCACAAAAACACACACATCTGCAAGTTGCCCTCGACACCGGCCGGTAAACGATATACGTGCTCCGTTCGCATTAGTAGGTCCTGCCTTTTTGAATCATCACTCGCTTTCAGAACGCTGCACCCGAATTTCGCCCCCTCAAATCTTCCAGTCCAATTTTCAACTCCGCTGCGACGACGCTACGAGAGAGTTCTCTCACCGTCTTGTGAAAGCGCGCCATTATGAATCGGCGT
The DNA here is from genome assembly GCA_025266255.1 of Trissolcus basalis. Classification (NCBI taxonomy): domain Eukaryota; kingdom Metazoa; phylum Arthropoda; class Insecta; order Hymenoptera; family Scelionidae; genus Trissolcus; species Trissolcus basalis. The sequence continues at coordinate 126,040 of JAAMPD010000144.1, forward strand.
GTCACAAGCCGAGGTTTCAGCTTACCGGTTACAAAATTTCACATTTCGCTAGCAAGAGTCTGAAATTCGCGGCCCACCAGAGTTGCGTTGCGGCGTGGATGCTTCATACGCGCTATATCGGCGACTCAGATCTCTTTTGCGCGCGCGATAAAGCAATTTTAATTTCGCACACGCATTCCACACAGTTTCTATCTCATCGCACTTCCTCAAATCTCCCCGGCTATTGTTCCAATTCGCGAGGCACATTCGGAGCGATCTTTCTGCGACGGAGTTTGAATGAAAAATATATTGTATCTCATAACACCGCCGAGAATTCTTAATTCCGGAATCCACCAGTGGTAACTGCTTATTTTACAATCTTTGACAATTGATGAGCATGCTTCTTTCTATATCTCTTTTTTTGTTCTCTATTTAACGGTCCGGGTTCATTGATTTTTTTTTTTTGTTCCTGCTCACACTACCCGGCTGTGTATCCCATCGTGTGGATTTCCCTAATGCGATACGTGATATACCGCAGGTCGATATGATGTATATCAAATTATGAATGCCTAATCGTCTAAGCAAAAATAGATGTGAATATTTCAGCAATGCAGGGAACATAATCAAACTTCGTGATAGCATCGGGTCGATGCAAAGTTTCCGTCTGCGAAGATACCATTGCCATCAGCTGGTGTGCGAACGCCAAATTCACAAAGTTGTTGGAGACTCTCTGCCTGGTTGCGGGTCGTTACACGTTTCCCAAGTTGTATTGAATGTTGATTGCCAACCAGAGAGTTGTAACGCGCTCGCATTTCTGACCTGTCAGTTTCCGTCGATTTATTGGATTCTTGTAAATGTATCACCGCCATGTCAAATGGAGATGCTCCGAATGTTCGTGCGAACTCGCTGGGTTGTGTGATGCGTGCGACGGAATTTGTAATTCTGCCATTCTTGCCGAAAAAGAAATCGAGTTTTGGAGTGAACAAGTCTGACCATCTGCAAGATTGATAATATAATCAAAGGTAACAGGAGCAAAGTTACCGGCTTGATAAATGGGTTATGAAATTTTGTTACAACGTGGTGTAATGAATTTATTGACGTCATAGACGGTTAAATTCGCCGGCCGAAACGACGCTCGAACAACGTAGCCTATAAAATTAACGAGTTGCAAACAGTTTGCACTCCGAGGTGAAATATTATCTCGTTATGAAGAAAGAAAGAGAGAGAGAGAGAGAATGCAACTCGCTAACGAATTCGAATTCACTTGTTGAAAAGCCGTTGCGACACTCTCGCGCGCGTGCATACTTATGTATATTTTGTTTTAACGCCAGATAACAAAAGCTGTCCGGCAATCATTTCCTTGTAAAACGATTGCAAAACATAACATTATCTTTCCTCTCATGACGTGCTTTTTGTTTTAACCGAGTTTAAGTCGATGAGCCCAAAAGTATGTCTTCCGCTTAAATTGCACGTACTGTTGACACTGTGCAGGCCAGTGCCCTGTTAAAAAATTATCAAATGATAAATGCAAAAACAAATTCCGAATCAACGTCTGTCAAAACAAGCTCAAAAGTTTACCAAGAACACGTTTGCACTGATGATTTAATTGCGCGAACGTTTCCGTGCGTGTTGTGAAACACGCCGTTGCGATGCACTCGGTGGTAAATTATCGGGTGAAAAATCTTGCGAAAAATGCGCGTGATTGCGATAGTTATCGCGGTTTGTGCATAAATTGACCGTTGGAACAAATGGCGTTGGTAGGAGGAGCGAAGGGGGAGGGGGAGGAGAAAAAAGGAAAGGAGAGGAGAGAGAGGCGATTGCGGAAGAAGAAGGATGATTTTGTGCACGAGTGTAAAAGTGTCCGAATGATTGAGCGCGCGTTGATTCGACATTGATACGTTATGAATTTGGCCGGAGGAGAAAGATTTATCCCAACGGCCTTTCCTCCGAGTTGAGGCGGCACGCGGTCAACGGCGCGCGATCTCGCAAACGCAAAACGTATAAAAGCTGGAACGAGAGCGTGTGCGTAAGGTCGTTGCGTGTACGAATGGATGGCTACGCGTGTACCAGGACAGTGCACTCGGCGCGCGCGGGGCTGGGGGCGTGAGGGGAGGCGCATGGCAGCCAGCGGGAGCTCTCTCGTGTGGTTGGAACGCGCGCCCCAACAATGTGCCCGGCAAGCCACCAAAGCCTTTCTTCCACTCCTCTCTTTAAACAATATGCGATCATCGCGCCGCTCTGACCTTGAACGCGCGAACCTAAACAAACGTTTGTTTACATTTGTTGTTTACGTTTGCAGTAACCCGGTCACGGATTGTTTACGAGCTGTCGTGTTAACGCGGGCAAGTTCGTCGTTTCATTGCCCCGCTTGCTGTACATTTCTTATCGCCTTAGATTATAGTCGTCCGGAGGTATACCCGATTGGCAGTGAGGTTACACGTTATCCAGGGCAACATCCTGTTCGGCGCCCCGCCATTCGGGCACGAAATTCGGTTACTTGAAAAGGAAACCATAAAAGCGATTAGTTAATGTGGTTTTAAAGATAATATATCTCCAAGAGGGGATCATTAAATTTTGTTTTGTTCTATTGCCAGATTGTGTGGTAAATGTGTTTATTGTCCTTGAGATTAGCTGTGTGTACTATTCATCGCTCTCCGTTATTCGCCGGCAAGTTGATCGTACACAAGGACCCGTTCGGTTGTGCGCTCTCTTCCACCAGCGCCATCGCCACCACCACTGCCGCCAGTGTGCACGCGCAAACTCAGCGCGTTCTCACTTGGTGCAACGCTTTTGTTTACCTTCTGCAGAGCGTCGCTTTTATTAAATGGCTGCGATTCTTGATCGCGTTTGCTTTCGTTGCGGGTCAATTTTGCAATCCGACCTGTCGCCTTTCTTATTTTCTCTTTGCTCATCCTGTCTCGTCAGTCGCACCTTAATCTTTCCCCTCCTCCCAAACGAGTGCCAACGTTTTGGCGCCATTTTTGTTGCTCCTTTTCACTAGTTGCGGTTTCCGTGCGTCTAGTTGGCCACTTTCTTGTCAGTTTGTTTTTGTCGTATTTCGTATTCCCGACTGTGAAACAATGCGCGAATGAACGCGCTCGCGTTTGTTATCCCATGCGCTTGCAAACGCGATCTCTGGCAATGTTGTAGCGGTTGGATGCTGCTAACGATGATAATGATATTGATACCCGGCAACCCTGTCAAAAAAGCCATCCCTCCGCTTGGGCACTGCGAACTTCCTTGAGCCTCTCCGCAGAATCATACAATCCACTCATAAAATGTAATTGCCCTTTTGTCTTGGTTTATTCAACTAACTCGTCGACTAAACACCGGGGAGGAAGCCAGCATGGAGGGGGAGGGGCCAGCAGAACGCTTCCAAGAGTTTCTTGAAATGCTCCGAATCAATTCCGCGAGATCAAGACTGATATATTTTAGACATCAGAATTGCCCTGGAAATGAAATCTAAATTGCCACGCTGTGTTGTACGGTCACGAAACACGCGAAACAAAACAAAAACATCAAAGTAAGAGGAGAGAGTGGGAGGGGCGTTTCATTTTTATTTTCTTGTTTGCTGCTTTTTTGCGAAATGTGTCGTTTAAAAAGTGGGTTTTTATGTTTCAACGGTTGAGACAAAAAGTGGGTTTGAATTGGCAGAAATCAAAGGCGCCCCGAATGACAGAGAGGGAAGCAAAGCGAGAGAGAGAAGGAAAAAAGGACCGCGATAAAAGCTGAGAGCGGAAAAAACAGGAAACGGCGTTTCTTGAAACGCCGCGCGATTCTGGAGTAGGCTTTTCTTTTGGCGAGTCACCTTTTTTACGTCGCTGTGCTTTTTCACTGTCAGTGGTGCGTCGTGGAAAAGCTCTCTGCCGGCGGGCGCGATGCACATCAACCAGCGGATACTTTTATGCATATCCCGCGCATTGCCAGGCTCAAAACTGGCAGGAATAATTGTTAATCACGTGAGCCCCGGTGTTGCATTATGCTTCGTGCTTGGTACATTTGTGTGTTGTCGTTATAGATGAGGCATATATTTCTGTACGCTGAATATGCATCGCTATGAATTATGTATGAGTGTAAAACAAATATCGTCCGAGTCTCTCTTAGGTCACGCCGCAAGATCCCGGCGCATGTAACAAGCTACATGTTAATTATTGCACACTGGGAAAAATCGAATTTTGATTACCACTGTGATGTCGTGCGAGCGCAGAACCGTTTGCATTTTCCTAATCGTAACGGCCGACTCGAGCGCCACCTCGCACACCAAACTTATGGAATTAACATATTTTAAAAGTTTCATTTGCAGAGGAAAGTTGAAAATCGATTGTTTCATCGAGTATGAATTTTTGAATGAGAAATGAGGTGGATTCAAACGGGTATCTGAGTTCGGACGAATCGCAGGGGGCACTGCGGTCGGTAGTTGAAGTGCAACTAACGAGCAGGCCCTTTTGTTGTGATTATGATGTTTTTTTGAGGATAAAAACATGTAAGGTGTTTGGTCTGTTGGCATCGCTTTATCCAAAGCGATATAAGACGTAGTGCAGAGACTTAAACGAGCGAGTGGAAGAAGGTGGGGGCGCGGGTGCGAGAGAGACGACAGGAGCGGTGCCTAGCAGCCGTGAGCCGGCATAAGAGGTCTCTGACCTCGGCACTGGCTGCTGCGCCATCGTACATCGCGGCTTACCGGCTTTGCCGGCCGGCAATCCGCGTGTGCCTTCGCCTCCGAGGTGATGTCACGAACCGATCGTTAGGGTCCTTGAAAAGGCGGCACCCTTTCGCAAACTGCAAAACCCATCCTGTTACTTCTGTTTTCATCGTGACTCGCGCGCGCGAATTGTTTTATCTCTCCTGAACTCCGCGCGCACGCTCATAACCCAAATATCTGCATCTTTCATACAAGTCATTGCACCAGCGACCTTTTTCCAACCAGCACACGCTTCCCAGATTAGTCCACCGATCTTATTTTGTAACGCATTTTATTTTCTAAGCCCACCTCTCTCTTTTTTTTTCATTCCTCTCATTTTTCTTTTTCTTCTTTCTTCAATCTCGTGCGGTTCGTTGAAACTTGCATTCTTCCATCCAATCCATTTAATCATTGAAATCCCGGTTCTGAAATCTGAGAATGTGACGATTTCATTTTTCGCAAACGCTGCTCGAAAAAAATAAACACTTCGTGACTCCATTGAGTAATAACCTTAAGGCGATTGCCCAAGTCCAGTTCTGTTATTGTTATGAAAAATTCCTTCGGTTTTTCTGTCTTTTTTCAAACAAAATAAGCGATCTCATTTTCGTTACAATTTCGATCGAACAAAGGTCTTGCAACTTGCGGTTTTCCGGTATGACGTAAACGATGGATAAATTGTTTTTAGGTATGTTGCGAAGGTCATAGGTCTCGGCAAGTGAAATAAAAATATTACTCACCGTGAGTACCCGCGACATAGAAGCAAACATGGGAATTCAATTGGCGTATAAGATTGACGTTTACACTGTAAACAATTACTGAATAATGTAGAGGACGTCCGTGTTTCTCGTACAACACACTTTCTTTTAATATTTGATGAGTTATGCTCTACTTTAAATTTGATTCTACAGAAAAACACAGCGGTAAAATTAATTATACACCTTCGACTTGTGCATGCATTGTGTATAGAACAGTCAATTAAACTGAGTCATTTTCCGAATCACTTTTTTTCTTGTGCATTTCCTTCTATATTGTGCGTACAACAAGTGGTGAAAAAAATCAATTCGAAATAAAAGTAAAATGGAAAATTGCTATACTCGCTTGGTTATTTTTATATCCAGTCGTTTCTCGCAATTATTTATCATGGAATTGATTTTGCAAAATTGCGGAGACTCTCTTGTGTTTAAGGGCGTATGAAACAATGACCCAACATTAGGTCCGAAACATTGCCTTCCTAAGACTTGTTAAAAACTTTACGACGTCATGAAAGAAACGACGAACAAACGAGAAAAGTTGAATGTCATTTTGATTCGAATTTTTCCGTGTGCTCTCTCTTCCATCTCGCTCTCTGTGACTCGTGATTTTTTTTTTAGCGAATGTTTTCTTGCTTGTAATTGCGAAAAATGTATGCAGATATAAAGAAAGCAAACAAATTGCTCCCGTGCCCCGTCGCTGAAATTCGACACAACAAAGTGGAACAAACGTCGAGTATAAATAAACCGCTGATTTGAATATAAACTTGGAACGTTGCAATTCTTTTTATCATATATATTTCTCGCCCACGCGAGGATACGTTTTTTTATAGTATATCTAAGGAAGGCACTTCTTTGTTCCTCTCTGTCGCAGCTCTTTTTGAACAATCGCGGTGTCAATGATCCGCAGGTCGCCAGCCTTCTTGGTAAATAAAAAGAAATTTGCGTCATTCCTGGTTAACAAAAAGTGTCTGACGCGATTGCTATAAAGGATTTTTGACTGGATTTTGAGCGGGCAAAATTGTAACGATCCGGTGACCTGGAAATTGGCAAAATGTGTCCTCGTCAGAGATATAATTTGCAATTCAAACCGGGGCTCGCGGGTTTGCAGACAAAAAGGGCGCGCAAAACGCCTCGCTTTATCCGATGTGGTATCATTAATCACGCGAGCGCGCTATTTCTTTTTGCGAATCCACCAACTCGCGGCTCCGTCTTTGTCTTGTTTTTCAACTCGATTGAAGCGAAATAAAAGTCGCGCGATTCGTCGCTGGCTCAATTATGTCGCGACCTTTTTATCTGCACAAATTGTGGCATGACATGACAAATTAGAAACCTCTTCTGTTTTTAATTAGTACATTTTTTTTTCAGAAAAAAATCAATTCCAACGTCACAGTATAAAAAAGTGAAATGATTGCGAGAAAGATTTGAAACGATTTTAAATGGGCGGTGTAAAAATTTGAATTTTGGGTCGACGATTTGACAAGTTGTTATTCGTGAGTGTGCATCGGATGTACGTAATAACGCTGGTGCCTAACCTAAGGTACACCTCAGGGGCCAATACTGTCGTTGCTGGATCAATAGCACGTGATAGAAATTTTGCAGCTCGCCGGCGTCACTGTCGGTGCACGCCGGCCGATGTAAACAAAGAAGCGTGCGCGCGACGAATCGCATACAAGCCGCATCGATTTTAGCTTCGCTGCCAACCAGAAAACACACCATGGCGTTGTTGCTTACACGTTTCCGCTTTCAAAACTCTTATGCACCAAAAATTTACCCATCAAGAAACCACAAAAAATTTAATTCCAGATCATAAAAATATCAAATCAATTTAAAAATGATGAAACGAATGAATAAAAAAAAAAAAAAAAAAAAAACAAATCATAACGTGTTTATTTTTCTTGAGTTTTTGTTTTCCTAAATTTGCATTCCAACAAATTGCCATCACTGGCTTATATCCAACTCAGCAATTCATATTAAAAAATACTCGAACATGTTTTATTGATAGCGTGATTACCGGCTTTTGTGCAATACCGGTTAATAAATCTTGGAACGAAAAAAAAATTATATCGTGTTCTGAAATTGTTAAACTTTTATTGGAAAAGTTACGTAAAATGCAAAACAGCCGGGTTGTAATTCGCGTTTGACGAGCCGGCAAGTGGCGGCTGATTGACTGGCGTTGATATATTTTTTTCACCGTCACCACTTCTTAGGAGCGTTCAGGACAAAACGTGCGCGCAACGGCAAAACACATTTTTCGATCTAATTATGACACTGATCCAATCAGGCTTATTGAAACCTGATTACATTTAATCTGATCTGAAAATCCAATCCGATTAGACTTTTTTGCGATCGAATTTCAGGTCGAAGTTCAATCAGATTGGTTTGGTCAAAGCCAAAAATTTGAGTGCATCTAAGTTGTATTGCGAACTGCGAATGGACAAACCACAGATCTCGAATAATTGATAACATTCATTGAAATTGTTGCTGCCGATGAATTAACATGTTTTAAATTTTCAGTTCCAGACTAATGCGGTAAACGATCATGTTACCACTTCGCCTAACTCTAAGCGGGTCTATAAATGCTGCTGGCCTAATTGCCTCAAAGTCGAGACAACGCAAGTTGCCATTGAAGAGCACATACGAGTAGTTCATTTACAGTAAGTACGAAACGAAAAGGTGGTTGGGGGTCGTAAAATGTATTTTTGTTAGTTGGGGGGTAGGGGTAGGAAACAACACGCTGGCAAAGTTTAACAATTTTATAGGCTGCGAGCGCAACAAGTTAAGCCACGTGCGACCTTGAACCACGTTGTAAGATAAAACACAATTTGTCGGTGCAAGTTGTTTGCTTGATTGCGTTCGTTGACCTTGAGATAAGATTAGTTCGTTCGAGACATTTCATGTTGAACCCTTTTTGCAGCAAAAAAGCAGAGGTCTGCGAGAACGACGACGACAAATATGATGACGATGAGGATGCCGAGGACGATAACATGTCAGAGCTCCACGAGGAGGAGTTTTACTACCAGGAGATCTCAATGAGCCACATGAGCTCGCCGCCGACCATGTCTCACCGTGACATGGCACGACCTCCCCACGAAGACCCTGAGTATCAGAAACAGCTCCGTCTTGAATCTGCTCCCATCGCTACTCCTAATTGTACCGAAAATCTCGTTTCCAACGTACGCGACAGAAATAACTCTTATGCTGTTTCCTCGTCTCCGGTAAGTGTCTAGTCCTTCTACTTAAATATCTTTCACCCTCCATTTAAAGTTCAAACAAGCTACATTTTTTGTTTTACTTTGTTTCTCGTCTCGAAGAAATTGAAAGCCATTTCAAAAGAGATGACTTTTGTTGCAAAAACACAAGCACAACAATTTCAAAGGATATAAAGTAGAAACCTATAGAATAAGTGATATCCATTACTAAATTTGCGACAAATACATAAACTGTATACTGAAACTAAGGTAAACCTATAAAGAGACTTTTGATACTTCCGGCACTGTTACATCATGCAAACGAACTTATCCCTCGTTGATATATTATTTACATGAACAACTATGAAACTTTATTCTTGGGGATCGTGTTTCTGCAAAATCTACTATATCTATCATTTTTGTTCGCCATGTGAAACACACTGTATGAAATCTGCTTTATTGCTAAATCGATCGCATGTCTTTATTTTTTTTTTTTTTTTCAATCTCATCTTGAAAATTGTGTACTTCTTGAAATAAAGAAAAATAGAATTCGCACTAAGCAGAATGAGCTGTCGAGAATGAAACACAAGACCAGAGAATAAGGAACGGAGGAATAAAATGAAGAGCACAGTGGTTGCAATGGAAATAGAATAGAACAAGAATAAATTTGGATATTTCGAAACTTGAAGTGAATGCGCCGCGAGGCAATACGCTTCCATTCCTATCATCATTACCACTTTGACCAGTTCTATGCATCTGTGCCACCACACGAGCTTCCACAATTTTGTATGACAAAATTGTGCCGATATCACCTGAGCAGTAGTTCAGGGGACGGAGAAAATTGCATTTTGTTGGGAAAGCATTGAATCCTAAAAATTCACAAACAAAAGTCATTGGAACGAATGTCTTAGGTTAAACAGAAAACACAGACGCATAAGGCTGCAGTCAATTTCTATTTGGATCCTATTTCAAACACCAACCATTTTAGAACCTATTCTTGTCCACCCTGATCAATACATCCGTGTTTGTTGATTCGAATTGAAAATATTATTGGGCTAATGTTTGATTGAGTAATAACAATAATAATGAACTGTGATTTATTTCAAAGCAGGCGTCACCAGTGAAACACATCAAGTTGACGCCGAGGCCGCAGCAGTTCCAGACATACCAGCAGGGTGTTAGTCTGCTGACAGTGTCCGTGGGCAAGATGACGTCGCCACGGAGGGTCCGCGGGGAAACGAAGAAGTGTCGCAAGGTGTACGGAATGGAGCACCGAGATCTATGGTGCACGCAGTGCAAATGGAAGAAGGCGTGCACCCGATTCGGGGACTAGGCCTCGGCTCCGGGCGCCCGGAAACGTCGGGCCCGAAAACGAGAAGTCCCGCATTGAGGCCAGATGTCGCCCCGGTCCGACCATTGCCAACCATCGTGTCAGCACCAGCGCCAGCGACCAGAGCGCCAAGCTTCGCATCTAACCAATTAGGTATCGCGCGCCAACTATATTGTGTATCATCGTCGACACTGCCATGCATGCGTGCAGACTTGTTTCGACCTGATCGTTTGTGTTCGATGCCACGTCATCAGCGCCGCCCAAACGACCGAACTAACGAAAAACGAACAACGGCTGCTCATTTTTGTCGACTCAAGTCTATGCCTGGTAGCGCGCGACCACTGGGCAAACCAAGCTTGGCCTTCTTTGCCGATTAGACAATTGTTATATTTATACATATCTATGTAAACCACTCTTATATTATATATAAACGTATTATATATAATATAATCAAGAGCATAAATATGTATACATATATGAGACAACAGTTGGGGAAACGTGTACGTGAATGCAAACTATATGTTTGTAAGTACATTCCCTCGTATGAGAAAGAGCGTATGTATAAAAATAACAAGAAAAGATATATATATATATATATATGTTCTAAGCGTACGAATGCATAACTAAAAAACATAGGGAAATTGTAATAATTAAGTATAGATGTTTGTATGTAAGCGTACGCGTGCCTAGCGTTACAAGATACGTTAAATAAGCAGAGAGTGATTATAAGTTCTTCAAGTAAGATTAACATAAGCGTCAAGATGGCTAGAGTGCCACCTACCGCTGACAATTTTAGGTTCGATATTCATGCGCAAGGGCACGGTTACGCACTCGCGAGTTTGCGCTTGTCTCCAGGCATCCGGGAGAAGATCTCTTTTTATTATTATAATTATTATTATTATTATATTATTGAATACTGAAAACTTACGATCCATTGACTTTGCAACAAAGCCACCTGGACCACGCTAGTGTCGCCACCTGTATCGTGATAGCTGCGCAGATTATTATGTAAATAGAAGGAAGCGCCTATGAGGGCGCTAGCTGCGGCACGGCGACACTGGCGCCTCCAAGTGGTGAAAACACTTAGACATGAGAGTTTTTCAGAGATAAATTCCAACAACTAAAACGATCGCGAGTCCGTTGCGTTCAATTTTGGCTTATCCAAAAGCTCCTCCCGGGAGCAGGCCAAACGTCTTGTGTTATCATTGTGTATTTTTTTTTCTTCTCTTATTTTTGTTCGAATCACTTTCTTTGTACGCCCTTTTATTTATTGTGCTATTTTTATTTATTTATCGATTATTGAATGAAATATATTAATGAGAAGTTAAGATCTTCTAGGTCAAAGTGCGCAGTCACCACTGAAATGATGTTTAAGTTTTATTAAATAACAATTAAATGTTAGATAAATTGAATCGGGAAATTAGATTTCTATTAAGTTTGAAAGACTTAAAATTTAGAATTTTTTAATCGTTCTAATTCTAAAAACTTTATTAGTGAAATGAAATCTTGATGGACAAATCTATGAATCATTCGTTTTTGTCTACAAGATTAGTCCAAGGATTTGTGATTAAAAGTTCAGTGGTCTCTGCCGGAACTTTTTTTGTGTGTACACGCCCACACGTGATCGTTCGAATTCCCGTATGAAATACTCGACAATCGACATTTGCTGAAATAGAATGGCGAGGCGACTTGTATATTGTGAAAAAAAATTAAGAGCAACAGGTCAAAGAAGGAATGACGTATGTGCGAGGCAAATTGTGATATGTCTTAATGAAATTGGATCCCGCGGGTCGGCAACAAATTACGGTTGAAAAATTACACCAATAAAATACTGCCTGGGTTAAGAGGTAAAGCTTCTGTTTAATAAAAGTGATTATCTCGCGGGATCCACGAGTACCTAGTAGCACTGAATGTTCGTAATTCTACAGTTTCGTTCATATTGTTTGGAAATTATATAGAAAAATGTGCTATTAGGATTATTACGTACATTGGATCCAGATTCCAAATTGAAAAATCGCTATTGCGTTTCTGACAAGGAATTCTTCAACGATCTATAATTGATAATCAAAACTGGTCGAATGCATATACAAATATATATGAATTACAATATACAATAATTATAATTAACTTGAAATACGTACACGAATCATACAACTTTCTCTGAAATTCCGTTTCACTCAGACTACCATTGTACAAAATATCAAACGAAACAAAAAATTCCTTGTGAGAATTCTTTTAAGAGGTTCACTCGATATAGGTTTACACACCTCTGTCAAAACTCGATTTTCGTTTCAATCATGCGGTAACGGACCGTGCAATTTTTATACATTTTTGCAAATCATTTGAAACCGACAAAAAGTTTCTACTTTGCAGCAGCTTTAGCAATTTGATATATGGATTCATAAAGAAAAATCTACATTCGAGTAAATCTCTGTCAGATCTTGCTCAGGCAAGAAGCGGTTATTAAAAGACTGATTGTCCTCCGCGTCTGAATTTATAACGCGCATACGGTTATTCGTTTCCATTTTCGTTGCCTGTTCAATTAACGAAATAAAAATTATATATATTAATAATAATTAAGAATTTCGGGAAGGATGGAATGATAGATAATCGAGAGTGCCCTGGCAATTATTAAACTCGCGTGACCGATGCGTCCCTTAAATCAATTTTTTGAGCACATACAAGGGCTCGATTGTTATCCAAGAGGTTTCTTAGATTTTATCTAGAAAGTGTTATAGGAGACTCTTAGTTTTGGAATGGAGATTGCGTTTTTCGGGTTTCAGATGTGCAATTTTTTAACGAAGATTTGCTTTTCCATTCCCCAGATAATTTGTCAATTGTGTGTTTCAATTTAAATTATATTTGAACAGTTTTAAATATTGACGAATCATTGATAAGATAAGTTGAATTTTAAAAGACAAATTATCTCAAGTGTCAACGAAACGAATCTTTGTTAACGTATCAACTCATTGTTCGCATAATAATTATTTTTAGTTATACACAAAATTTTAAATTGAATTTTATTTGAGATTTTATCACACAATGTTTTGGCATTGGAACAGGGTTGGCACATTAGACGTTGATATTCAAATTCAAAATTGCGTTTTATGATTTGATGATTTATGATTTATGATATATTTTTGAAAGTTTTTTTTTCTAAAAATTGTTATTGTATCAAACGTTTATTTCAATTTTTGTGTAATGTCGATTAGACAAATTTCATTCGTTAAGCTAAGTAAATTTTGTTACACGATTGCCCGTTACGTTTAAATATTTATGATTTTTGATAGCTGTTGGATTGCGTGCTAAAATGTAAAACATCTGGATAATTCTACGCCAACCCTGTCCATCACAAATTTGTATTTTATTCAATAAACTGAATGCAATGAAAATCACTTTCGTTACCGTTCAACTTGAATCGGCATTTCAATTTTTTTTTTCATATTACTTAACCATCCCGCGCGTTGAGTTTTATGTTAAATTTTTCAACAACAAAATTTAAAAACAAAAAATCTTCAAAGATCGACAAAATTGAACTACGCAAGCATTTTTCGTTGCTCACTCTTCTTTTATTGTCAAACTGTTTTGAAAAAATTTCAAAAGTAAAAAAAGCAAGGAACAAACAAAAAGGATCCGCGGCATTTCACGAAGTCAAGTGCACGCTCAAGACTCGAGCGCGATCTGCAGTGCGCCTGCTCGTAAAACTTAGCTTTCATTAACGATACGATTGATCGATAAATAGTAATATGAGAATGGTATCGTTAAGTTTCTGTTAAACAAGGGCATACTCATTGGTATACCATTCACACATAAGAAAGAAAAAAGGATAATAATAAAAACGACCGTCCAAAACACCGAGAGATATCTTACTTCTTTTCTTTTTCTTCTCTTTTGGCTTTACGCAGATGATTTGAACGCGGAATTCACATCAAATATGTAAAACAAATTAACGAAAAATAACAAAAGAACGAGGATCAATTTAATAAAAAAAAAAGAAAATAAAGATTATTAACAAAAAAAAAAAGAGTGAAAAATTCTACAAAGTGAAAAAAAGAACAAATATATATATATTCTTACAAAAAAGTATTAGAAACAGATCAAAGAACTATGGATAAATACAGAATATTTTTATAACGCAAGTCATCCGATTCTTGAATTGTTCAATTTTTATTTTCCCCGAGCAATTTTGCTTGGTTTCTTCAAGTAGAAATTTACAAAAACATCTGAAAACGAACCTGAATGAAGAAAAAAGCAAAATAATAATCAGCAAAAGAAAGGAAGTATAATCGAAGTACTTGAATAAAAAAATTAACAACTAAAAAAAAATAACAACTGTTGTCGTCACTAAATTATAGAGCAGGCTGAAACAGGGCTTATGTCGTATCCAAAGTCACGAAAGACGGAGGCAGAGAAATAATAAAAGTATAACTATGTTTGCCGAACAAAAAAAATGCAATAATCGATGTTTTCTATAAACTTTAGTATATTCATGACTGATTACCGTTTCACAGACTGAAGGCATAAGCCCTGAAGCGGGCCGACAGTCCGCCGACTAACACTACCTCTAGAAAGTAATTATTCGAACGCAATCCGTCGAGCGTGTTTCTGCCTGTTAAAAACAGCATTATGTTTGCAAAAATGGAACAAAAAACCAGCAAGTTATAATGTTAACCAGACAAAAAACGCTCGTGATCGAAGTGCGCGACAGTAGTGTGACGTACGGCTGAAAAAAGTGCAAGATTGTCTGGCAGTTTTTTTTTTTTCAAGTTTGTTTGCACTTTTTTCGCCGCTCAACTTGTTCAGAAGTTTGATTTCCCATTAACAAATCAGCGGTCCCATCTGGGCGATCGCTCGCGTCTACCGATAGTACAATTTCTTTAAAAAAACAGAATGCAACGTGCACAGTCACGATGCCACGCATATATAACATTAAATCATATATATAAATATATATATTGTATAATAATAATAAATTATAACGAAACACGCCAATGTGTAGCAAACATTTCACGTGTTAAGGCATTAAATAAGCAGGGCAAGAACCACTCGTTTGACACCAAAAAGTAATCATTTAAAGATTCAAAAGTCCAAGCTTGCTAACAAACTTTGCGCGACAAAAAGCAATACTGACTTATTTCATTCTTCATTTTTCATCGGATTAAGAAAAAAAATATTTTCCTGCAAAATTAGCAACTTCGTGACAAAAACCATAAAACAGACATTCAAATTATCAGACAAAAAGATGTTCTTGAGTCCTAAAGAAATTCCTACGAGATTTGATGCGCACAGAGTCTGTCTTGGAAAAGTGCAAGTGGAAAAGAGAGGGCTTTCGGGTGTAGTTGCAAACATAACAATCGTCCTTCGTGGCTCGAACAATTGCGGACAATACGATATAAAAAACCTAGAAGAATTATTGAAATGATGGCTCTTTCATATATAATGACATAATGAAATCATGGCTCTTTCATATATAACACGCGTTAAAACAAGATGATATAGCGTATTAAGAAAGTATATATTATGAACAGACAGAAGGTATATATAGGAATACTAAAACAAAAACAAAGACGAAGAATATATTTCGCAGCTACGTAAACGCGCAGGATGCCGCCGTTGTCGCAATTCGTTTGTTCTTGATTGACGAAGGAATGATGATTTGGCTGTGGCATGTCGCGCTTACAGTGAGCCGGGATATATCATACCAAAACGATCTCATATCGAATTAATTCGAACGTGACTTTATTATTTTTTTTCTCAACTTTTTTTTGCGGTCAACTTTTCCACAGCTGCTCAAACGAACACAAACGAGCTACTAGCGCTTGACCGTCTATAGAACAAAGACAATGTTATTATTAATTCACATTACCGATTATTATTGATTAATTAATTGTTTAACATTAAGCAGCAATGAAACTGAACTCCTTTGCTTTTGACGACACAGTTCTTCTGGTCAGAGATTTCAAAACCAACAACATGTCAAGACTAGCTTGGAATCAAATGAAAAGAAGGAAATATTCACAATCAGTTTTTACAAGAAAGACTTAAAAGCCAGAAAAGTTGTTCATATCAAAAGTAAAGTGACAAGCCTTTTTTTAAGACTCCGGTAATATATTTTTTTTGTTTAATACCTATGTGATCGCTGATCGTATTACACACCACATCACCGTTCGAAGTATGCGTCATGTCATCGCGTTGTCGTGATAAAAAAGGAGTACACATCTTCACGTTTCTTGCTAATTCATAATAAACTCTATTGTATAGGAACAAAGCGAATTCGTTAATCTTTTTGCAATACTCTAATTTAAGGATGGAGAATTGTACGTGAGGGCGTTGACAAAGTTCGACACACATCTTTAGGTGCTATATTCTATAGTGAACCGGTTGCGAATTCACGGCGCTTTCAGGTCCCAGTTGTTGATCGACGTTGTTTTTTAGTTTCAATTCGGCGACACCGAAAAATTGCATCTCGACGTGATTATAAATTTTTTGTTAATTTGTTTTTAATGTTATAATGTTAAAGAAGCAATTATTCTCCCAGAAGCGCGATATAAATATATATAAATATATATACTTTGTGATATGGAGCCGATCGTGGAGAGCGCCTCGGTGTTCGGAACGGTTCTGAATGTTTTGCGCGATGCCGAAAAGATTGCGCAAGAAATCTCGGAATAAGAGATAAAATAATTATATGGACATAAAAGTATATTAAATTAGTTAAAAGAAAAGAAAAGAGAGAATAAGCAGACGTTTCTATATATATGAAGAAAAACTCACATACGTATATATACATATATATACCAAATAAAGATGGAACCCACGCATTGTATGTTATTCTGCGCGAATAAAAAAAGGTGATAGAAAAGAGTTAATGGATACTAAAGAAACGCAACTGTATATAAGTATATAAAAAAATCACACATTGTCATAAATGGATAAATAAATATATATATATTATATATACTTATATACACGAGAAATCAGTATAGCGGAGACACACACAATATACCTATCGTAAATGAGTAACTATAAAAAAAAAAACTCCAAGCTTAACGTTTTACAAACAAATGAATTTCTATATGTTTAAAGACATTAGATAGTTGATTAGCGATAAACTGTATAGCCGACGTCGTTGTCCTTATGAAAACATTGTCCGACAAATTTGCAATAAAAAACAAAAACATGAAAAATCCATCGAAGCGTCTTCTTACATCTTATTTTTTACCTAGAACTATTGTTAAACTGTTTTATTATTTCTGCGCACTTGAGTGAAATAATATAAATGCCAATCATTATTGGAGCTTTTGGAATTTACAGATCCTAAATAAAAAAAAGCAATTGATATTGGTCAGTTGAGTGGAACTCAATTGAATGAACATAATCAAACTTTATCATTTGAACCAACGTTCCAAAAGTACCAAGGTGAAAACCATTCAGTCTTCAAAACTGCTGGCTGCGATTCGAGGAAAAATTGTCGTTGGAATGATTTGATCAGATACTGTGAAAGGGGGGCATTGGTTGACAATCGAACTTTGAGAGTCAACGTATGGCTAGATTTTTTATAAGGACAATGCAAAACAAACGGCCATGAATAAGTGAGGGCCGCTGACACGCGTGACCCGAACGACAACGTAGCGTGAGATATAGGTATAACTGATATAGGAAAACGCGAAACGGATTGATCGTTTGCCCGAATTGCGGTGGATGGATGAAACAAGTTTTTTGTCCAGTCCGCTGAGATGACACTGACAGACGATAAAAATTTGCGAATAGAGGCTCTAATCTAAAGCAAGCCGGTGCGAAACAATCAGTACTTACGAAATAGATACATTCGTGTATATAATTAGGTGGTATTATCTGTTTCGGTCGCAATGTAGCACAATCGACGCAAAAGCGATTTAAAGTAACAATGTGATAACATTTGAGAGCTCAGAATCAGCCATATCTGCGTATACAAATGCTGTGCCGTTTTACTTTCCGACTACCCAGGGCTTGAGCGCACGCAAAATGCCCAGTCCACGAAAAACGACGACTTGTTTCGGTTCCAGTACTTTTCAAATTACCAAACTTGGACTGAACATTTTTGCGAGCCCACTCTGAAACCAAAATCGCAATCGAAAATTCCCGAGAGTATATACGAAAAAAAAAAAACAAAAAAACAAAATGATAATTATTTGTTGTCCTTGTATCGCATTAAGGTATTTCGAACAATTATCGCTGGCAGACAACTCGCAAGCGCTCAAAGTACCTTAATTAGACAGCATACGTAAGACCAGTTCACCGCATCCATTTCATTTGTTTCTTATTATCGTCGTTGTCGTCGTCTCTCTCTTCTATCGAGCTACGGTTTTTTTCTGTTGAAACCCTTATTATAATATACGCATTGCCAACACATTACGTCCTAATTCCGCACCGCAATTCTCTGCAAACGCTGCGATACATTTCATACGTTCTGTTGCGCCAAAATGTATGTTTTTTGTTGTTATACATTCAAACATACAATAGATAATCGATTTACAAAACGACAATTCACGTTGAAAGAACTTTTGCTTTTCACAAAAACGATAACTCATTTCGAACGTTCAGTTATTCAAGTTGAATCAAAACATGGTTGATGAATTACAAGTTTTATTGTGACGATCGGCAAAACTTCTTGCATCTTAACATTAAAAAGTAAAATATTTATAAATCACGTAAAACACGTACATTAAAAAAAAAGCATTACACAAACACATTACATTTACGACGTAAAAAATATAACGAAAGATTGTCTATGATATATCGATATACGTATAAGCGAGTAGTTGTTAAAAAAGAGAAATAAGAAGAAAAACTTAAGCTGATAGTTCGTTATAAACAGTTATTGTCTAAGAATTTTGAGATCATTGTTATGAATAAAGTGAAAAAATCGATATCAGTAGTTATATATATGCATAAATAAATTATTATATAAATATATATATATTTAATGCGGAACATCACAGACGACGACGATGACGAAATGTGAACGAAGAAAACAAAATAATATAGTGTAGACATACAAGTATCATTATTAAACATTATATTTTATTAATTATTATATACATATACATATAATTGAATAAATAAAAATATATATATAATATATATATAATATGGATATACTTATATCAATGAGTATCATGTTGAATAGAATATATGTTATTACGATTTCTTCCATACTCAATGTTTTTTTATGCCTTATACCGTTTTGTGTTTCAATTTTGTTAATTAATTAAATCAATCATAATGAATCTTAATTAATTTGACTTTGTGATTAGTTCTTATTTTTTATTTATCTTGGGTCTCTGGTAAAATAATTCACTTGATTAATTTCTATTTCATTTTATTAAGTTTCAATTTACATTAAGTTTACTTAAAGATAACTTTTAATTGAGTAGTAAAAATAGAAAAAACGAGAATCATTCGCACTATAAAATCTTTACTAATAATGATACAAATATGATACAAATATGACTCATTTGCAAAAATGTTATAATTGATAATATGAAGCAAGCAAAAGTACAAATCATGAACTCGCAACTTTGTACAAAAAAACTTTTGGTGATTTGTCAAACGAAAAACGTTGTCAATTTGCGTAATTCAAAAAGTTCATTATTCAAATTAACGTACATTAATGAATAGTGTTTACGTTAAATAGTTTGACACACATTTTTTATAAAAAAAAAATACAAAACAAAAAATCTAAGTTTTAGAACGATGCTTTTGTATAAATCAACGAATATCATTTGATTATTTTGATTTTGTTGGGGAATACTTTTTCGGTTGGTTTCACTTCTCCAAATCGAGCCTTTCGCTTTGCTATCCTCTCTTGTTGATCAGCCTGTAATATTAAAGGTAAGTGTAAGTATATTGATTTTATGTTTCCATAATACTACTTTTTTTTCATTTTTTATATACAAGTGTTAAATGATTTGTAATATACCTTTTCTAGTACTGAGGAAACTGTAGATCCAAATCTTTCTGCTCGTTTTTTCAAAACTTCATAAGAAGTGGACACAGGCGTTTTAATCGAATCAGCTGATTTTGAATTGGCGTTGTTTGAATTAAATCTTGCTAACCTGGCTTCTTTCTTGGCAGCATCTGTTAGAGGTACTCCAAATTTCTTAGCTCTCATTTCAAGTCTCTGTAACATAACGTTATAATTGTAAATAAATAATGCTAAATTGGAAAACGAACTTTAATTTTTTTAAAGTTTAAAGTTAAATTTTTTAATCAAATTGAAACTATATTTTTACCTCTTTTGCGCTCAGCTCTGACAATTTGATGATTTTCTTTTCTGAAGACGCTGTCTCCTTATCTTCACCATTTTTTTCTTCTACGATTGGCTCACTGATTTTAACTTCTTCGATGATTGGATTGCGATTGAGGATGATTTTCTTAGCATTCATGGTGACGTTATCATCTGACAATTTCCGCTTTTCTCCTATTTCTTGTGTGTCTGATTTAGTGACTATTTCGTCAAGTTCAACGTCCTATATTGAATAAAAAACGAACGGAATTAATAACACTAATTCTTCCACCTTGAAAAATAAGGGCTCAATTTATAAACTACTAACCTCTAATACCGCATCTTCATCCAAAATTTCCTCATTCGTTTCATCCAATGATAGAGAAACATCTAGAAAGAAAATATATTCAAATTATTAGTTTTCAATGACTGAATACAATTTTTTTTTATCAATTTTATTTTGAGCGTTATCTTACCGTGAATATAGGATTGTAGACGATCAATTAGTTCCTGCTTGTTGCCAGCTGTCGACAGGTTACGTTTTTTAAGCTCCGTCTTTAGGTCTGCAACCTGTAAGGTTAAAAATAAAACTCCAATTTAGAATAATATCAATTATACAATCGACCGTATATTCAGTTATGGCTGACAACTTCACATTCTTAAACTATAGAACTCTGTTATCATTGTAACTCAAGACAAAACAATTTTATCATGCATTTTGAGGTTAGGTTTGAACAACTATAAACAACACAATTCTTACCTTCATCCTGGAGATCTCCGTCAATCCTTTTTCGTATGATGAATCCGCCATCGTGTCTCTTTTTTTATGAATAATTGATTTCTTCAAAAGCTGCTGTATACTGCCAGCTATAACAATGAGAATAACATTGATTATTTATATACATTGATGTCTTACACGTTGAAAAACTATCAGATAAAATCCAATTAATGAAGAAAAAAGGAATAAACAACGGATGATGTAATGTTTTACGTTTTTTGATTATAATAATATATTATTTACCAATGATGAACAGTTGTTTTGAAAAATGTATCAGCTATTCACCAACGTTCACTTATTTTGATATCACACACATCAACACATCCTCACACACCAATGATTGCTTATGGAAAGATGGCGTAGAAGCCGGTTACTTATATATAGGTATACTCTAGGGAAATATCCCTAGGTTACTACCAACAGTAAAATATCCCTACACCAAACTTTTATAGTTCTAAATTACTGGCGGGAAAATTTTGAATCGGTTTTAAATAAGATGAATATTTTATTTATTAAATCAAATATTGTTATTATTCCTACAAAATTCGTTATAAAGTTAATAATTTAAGAATTTTAATAATGAATGAATTTTCTAAAACCTATTGATTTTTTTTAACTTACGCGCTCACTGACTGACTCTCAACCTCGATTGACAATGACAAGTTTTTATTGTTCTACACATCCCTGTCGGTATTAAGTATTGCGTTATATTTTTTCATAGTCCCTGTCAGTTGAAGTATTAAATTATAATGATCCCAATTAATGAGATCTACTAACGTGAATAGTTTCTTTGACGAAAATAGAATGTACCACTGATAGGCTTGGCAAAGGGAATCATTTTGGAGCAATGCTTTAGTTCGGTACAAAACATAACCTTAAAAGGACGGAACATAAATTTGTTAATATAACAAATTTGACGTTTCACAAGAACAAGTAAATTATTATTGTTATATAATTTTTTTAAACTTAATAAATGTCGTTTCTATAGGCATGTAAACTGTTTGTTTTTTTTTTCATTTCCAGTAATCTTGTTTGTTTACATTACATCTTGTTGGGCAATAATGAACATGTAGGAATAACGTATTTATTATTTTTACAGACAAATTAACTTTTGGAAAATAATTTTCCAGACTAAAAATGGCTGCACTTATGAAAAAGCGAGTTTTAGCAGAATTTAATCAAAGTCAAGTAAGCAGAGCATTCAAATTACCATAGAATTTGTATTTACATATTTCTTCAACTTAAATTTATAAATATTACTTTTTAGACAACAACTGAACCACCAATAAAAAGATTGAGAACTCTTCGTTTAACCTTATCTAAAAATGGTGACTCTGGATCTACACTTGCTTATATCCAGTGTTTGCAACAATCGAAAAGTCCTAATGATGCCATGCAGTTACTTGTCCGAATTGGAGACACGATATCTCAAATGGCCGTTGAAGATATTCCGGAATGCATCAAGATTTTAACAGAAAAATTTCAGTCCGAACAAGAAGCTACAGTCAGAGCAAATATACTGTCAGTTTTAGCTGAACTAGGAGAAGCTAGTCCAGATGTCAATGAAAAATTGAGAATTATTCATGAAGTTGTTCATCTTCTCAAAAACGAAGAATCTCATAGAGTAAAGAGCAGGGGATTGGCTACACTATTGAAATTGGGAGATTATAACAAGTAATTTGAAGATAACAATTCTAATTTAGAAATTAAAAAATTGTATATTATGAAATGAATGTTTATGAAAGATTCTAACTAATGAACATCTGGTTTTAGAATATTGGTACTAAAAGTTGCTAGAGAACATCTTCCAGACACTTGGCATGGAGTACAAACCCGCTGTTTGTCAATAATTGGGCGTTACCTTTCACCGAGTATAGCAGATGACACATTATCATTAATTGGAAATTACACCAGGTCGCAAGACCCGCGAGTTCGTGCCCAGGCGTTTGATACAATGGCAGAACTCCATTCTGAACGTGGCTGTCGCTTGTCATCGGGCTTCTTTCAGAAGCTTGTGAAGCAATTCGGGATGATTATGAGATTGTTAGAAGAGCTGTTTTGAAACTGATCTGGCTTTTAGGAAACGAATATCCTGACACGTAATTTTTATAGCTAAAAAATGATATAAAATGTAATTAGATAAACAAATGTAAGATTACTCATTAAATTTTCTATTAACATTTCAGAATGGTGCCTGGAACAGAAGGAGAGGATATAAGGATGATAGATTCTGCCTTTTCAAAAATTTGTGGTCTTATGGGTGACTTAACTCCCCGCGTAAGGGCAGCTGCTATGTCTTTTCTTGGCAAAATGAAAGGAGTGTCGCGTCGTTACATCGAACAGGCTTTAGACAAAAAACAGAAACGTAACATGGACGATGAAAATTCAGAAGTCGCTGAAGAAAGAAGCGGATCTTGTGGAGCATTCATTCACGGTCTAGAAGATGAATTTTTAGAAGTTAGTATACTTGAATTCAAACAGATCTCAATTCTTTTTTAGAATATTTGTAATTAAATTTTATGGTTTTTAGGTTCGAACAGCTGCTGTTGAGTCCTTGTGTTCTCTTTCTCTAGAAAACAGCGACATTGCCTCGATTGCCTTGGATTTTATGGTTGACATGTTCAACGATGAGATTCAAGATGTTCGTATACGAGCGATCGAATCTCTTGGAAAAATGTCCGTCACTGTGACTCTAAGGGAGGACCAATTAGAGACTATTTTACCTGCTCTGGAAGATTTTTGTGGCGAAGTTCGAGAAGGATTGCACATAACTCTGGCTTCGAGTCGACTAGCAACTAGAAACTGCTTAAACATGTGCGTCAATCGCCTTCTGGATAATCTCGCGAGATATCCACAGGACAAAGAAAGTATCAGGAGTTGTTTAGCGGCGCTAGGCAGGACGCATCCGTACCTAACTTTGCCGCTGACTCAACTGCTCGGGAGACATCCTTTCTTTGATATGCCTGAGCCTGATGTGGACGAACCTTCCTGTATCCTTTTGAAAATTTATCGCCAAATAACTGAATTTAAAACATAACAGTTTTAGAATTCATTTAAAAATCTTTTTTTTTTTCGGGTAATATTCAATAAAAGTTCCAAAAAGGTATTTATGCACAGCATTGTCTTCCTTAACGAAACTGTACAATATCAGATGCCAGTATTTTAGTCTTGATATTCAACGCTGCGTTGCATTGTCCGAGCATGCATGCATTATTCACCGAGCACACCATTAAACACTACCATTATCTGCGCGACACCATGCCGCATTTGGTGCCAAGATTGGGGCCCGTTCTTGCGGAGAGTTCGACCCTGACAGGCGAACTAGAGGAAGACGATGAGATTCGCGATCAAAGGGGCAAGGAATTCCTTGAAAGAATGGTATCCAGCGTAGAGAACGCACGACCCGGTAGCAGAGTCTATTCCGAGCTGCTCGGTTCCGCGGTTATTGAGATTGACCGTCTCGCAGAAATGGATAGGCGAATGGAAGGTGCGGCGAGATTTACTGCTCTTTACATTCGATGCTTAATTTTGCTCAAGAGCATCACCAAGAATCTTACAGCCTCGCATTCCCCCTCCATGAATGACGCTACTTCGAATACGAGCAATAAAGTTTCCACTTTGTTGCAGTACGCTCAACAGTGAGTATAAAGTTACAAATTTAAATTGAATTTCGCACAGGACGAATTGAAATAACTTTGAATTTTTACAGGCTTCAAACTCTGTTCATGGGAATAGGTGAAAATGAAACGATCCTGGCAAACGACCTGTGGTTGAAAGCCTTGGCCGTAGATTTGGTACGAATATCGAGGAAAAATTCTGGCAGTGCTTTGCCAATAGCCCATCGGTTTCTCACCGAAATAGACATCATGTCTCAGGATCCCAGTAAACTACCGCCGTTTTCTCGGTCTTTGGTAGTTCAACTCCCAACGTTAATTGAAACTAACGCTGACACCTTGGCACAAATAGTTATGCCAATGCTTGCACCGGTGCAGCATGCGGAGGAAAAATTACCAAGACCGACTTCGACAACTCGGTTTTGTTTTGCTCTTATAGAAGAACCTAAGAGTGATAGTGACACAGCGCTAAAATTCACAGGAGGACTTTTGCTGGGAATCCCATTGACAGCTAAAATTTACAATATGAGAGATCCAAGTATTTTGAGAATAAAATTGAGGCACCCTGATCAGCAAGTACAGCTGTTGTTGCCAAGGAAATCTGATTTAAAACCAGTGAACAGTGAGAAGAATAATTACAGATTGAGAACCACTGTTCTATTGTCTCATCAAGTCTGGATGGAAGCTTGTAACGTTGAGATTTCAATTGCGTTGTTAGCACCACTTGCGTCAACTTGCTTGCACTCGCCTTTAGACGATCCTTGTGTGATCGATTTGTGCAAACCTACAAAAGTAGCAATAGCACCCAAACCAGTTAAAAGAGGAATTTAATTTTTATGTTACAAAAAATATATCTTGTACAAAAAAATTGTATTATGTAAAAAAACATGTTATGGTATCGAAAACGAATGTTAATTTTCTTTCTATTGTATCAAAAGACATTCTGATGATGAATGTTGTGTATTTAAACTTGGTTCATCAAAAGGGTAGAAAAATAAAGCATATAAAATACGAAATATATTCATTTTTTAATAGTACTATATATAATTTAGACAAGTATACATCATAGTTTACTGTATTTTTGCGCCATGTAATTAATATTTTTTTCTTATACAATTGGTAATACAAAAAATAGTTTTATTTACAAAATGATCGCTTTTTGTCCTCTTACGAGTTATTTGAAAATTGGCACTGTGTCATTGACGAACACTTAATACAAATTATTATAAATTACATTAGAAATTAAAACGTGGTGATAAAAAATGTTTCAAAAATAGTATAAAACGGTTCGAATCGGCATTTTTTTACTTCATGCGTCTAAAAACCAGACATTTTGTTCGTGTCACCATTATTTTTTCAGAACTATGTAAAACAATAATACATATATGCTTTTGTTTATTTCGAGAATATATAGTCTATTTGGCTTATATACGCACATGAAGCGAGTTGGTTCTTACATAAAATAACATAACTATATATAAAAATTTACATTTAATGCTAAAAAGTTAAAAGTTATTGTCATGCTCGCGATTAAATTGGTTCCAATTTCTACGCGTCAACTTACACAAAACAGTCACAATAGTCGTCAATTGGTCCGGCTAAATGATAAAATCATCCAACGAATAGAAAATATTTATTTATCATCAATCAACATTGTAACTAACGTTGAACGTCTGGTTTTAATTTTAGAAACATTGCGAAAATTGTCCTGAATATAAATCTAATTTATTCTCTTTGGTAAAGCGTGAAAAGGCAAAGTGTCGCTATTTGTGTAAGAATCCATAATTTGATCAAGGATCATTTAATTTCTACATACGACATACGTACAATTTTCTCGATCTACAAGGTTTTGTCAGTCTGTTATATGTCATACATCAACACGTTTCCATAATTATAACATATTTGTATGTGTATGCATATGTATATTTTTTGTTTCAGAAATTTATATACATATATAAGTACATGGCTGTGAAGCACCCTGATTCGCTTATTATTTAATTTCAATCTTCATCAATAAACCAATTTCAACATTATTTACACCTAATCAAAGATCGCTCTTGCGCTTTTGGATCATTCACAATGACAGCGTAGCATGCAAATGCAAAGCGCTCTTCCCATTTGATTTTTTTGGGAATGCACTATTGCAAGGCGCGAACGCTTCTCATTCTGAACAAGCCTCTTGTAATTTCTAGTCATTTACGAGTATACAACGTGTTACGCAAACTCAATAATTGTTTTAGCGCCCGCCAGCATCGACTAGATGCGAACGCAACTCAACTGCAAGTTAACTTTCTTATCAAAGTTGCGCTTCATAACTCTCTCTGATTAAAAAAAATTACAATTAACAACAATAACAGACGAACAGCTTCGAACTAACAAAACAAACTAAACGATTCCGAAGACATGACGAGTCTCGTTCGGCGATATTTCGGGATTTTTGGTGTACGTTTGATCATTGTCTCTGACTTTTG
This sequence comes from Trissolcus basalis, assembly GCA_025266255.1. Classification (NCBI taxonomy): domain Eukaryota; kingdom Metazoa; phylum Arthropoda; class Insecta; order Hymenoptera; family Scelionidae; genus Trissolcus; species Trissolcus basalis. The sequence goes on from JAAMPD010000144.1 coordinate 153,100, forward strand.
TGCTACCAAATTCTGTCATGGTAAATGCAACGGGTTTGATCTTTCCCGGGGTAATGCATTTCTCTTTAAACGTAGCTTTCGTCATCGACGATGGATCTGGAGTACCGCAAGTGTCTGCTGCTGATGGGTGCCCGGGGCTGCGGTGGTGGACGATATGGCGGAGGAGGCGGCAGCGATCGAGATCGGCCAGCTATCTTGTGTCTCTCCTCAAAATTCATGTGAACCGGTGGTAAATGTCGTAATCTCGGAGGCAGTGGCGGTGGAGTTTCTGGCCAAGTCCTTTCAGATTCATCGTCATCGTCGTCGTACACGTCTGGAAAAGATAGGAATACTGTAATAATAAAAAAAACGAGTTCTGAAGATTTGAAACAACGGAAATAATACAATAGATAACAAAACCCACCGATTGTCTCCGCTTGCTTGAAAGAGAACAAGTCCCTTCTGTCATTCGTCCCATAAATATCGCCAGGTGCTTCTCTGTTCCCATAAATGCTCTCCGATTCGTATCGCATGGGTGAATCCCTGTTGATATATAGCTCTGACTTGACCTTTTTAAATTCACTATATCTTTCCGACTTGTAATCATAACGATCGCACGAACGCGACGACTCGTTAGTTTCTTGTTCCGAACTGAGGTGCAGTACCCTTTCTGAGCAAATATCCTGCTGTGACGATCTACAAAAAAAGTCTATATCAATTCCGATTCAACAACCTTTCCAATGTTCAGTCTTGAAATAAACGCAAAACATACCTGTACAGCACTTCTTTACAATTTTCCACGTTCTCCTTGATAGCGTCCTGTCTTCCATTGTGATATTTCCTTCCATAAATGTCTTTCTGCTGTTGTTCCTCGTCAAATTTTCTTGGCATTCGTTTGAGCTGGGCCCTCAACCAATCTTGTCTTTGGAAGTTGGGATTTGGGTAACCAACTATTCCATTTTTGTCCTCTCGGAAACTCAGATCGAGACCATTTTGTAAGTGAAGACATCCATTAACCCGATCCTCCCAGTTGAAGTAGATCCGACCGTTACTGTACGCACTCTTGCTGCTCGTCGTTTTGTCTGTCTCCTTAGAGAGGGATTTATCAAAGTCTCTGGACGATGAAGACGCGTTCACAGCGGAATCCTCAGAGCCTATCGGCGATTCTGGGATAAACAACTGGCAGTCGGATAAGGTCAAACCGGAGTCCCTCGAGAGCGACATCTGGTCCTTGCGCGGTGGCTCGGTCAGGTCTAAACTATCCAAGGAAAGCCCACCTGCTGCAAAAGAATACACCATGAAGTGAAACATCCCTTTGATGTTTATCAGTTAAGAGATCGAATAAGCTTGGAATGGATAAGCGGTACTCACAGTGTAGGCTGTCCGTACTCTCTTCCGCGCCGCTATCACTGCGCTCCTCTCCGAAGAGTTGAGTTACAGCTTCGCCGAAGAGCGTTTCACAATGTCGAATGAGCATTTCCGTTAAAGCCGGAATCGATCGACTTTGGTTTACAGAGGGACTGGTCGACCAAAGCAAACTCGGTCCACAACAAACGCCGAGGTTGCTAGCGCACATGAGGTTGTGCTTTGAGCGTCTCGCTATATGATGCAGAACGCAGACTAGGTGTGACAGAAGAGTGTAATTGGCTTTCGGCAGTCGGTCCAAAATACTGCAAATTCAAAAGCACCATTAGTCATTCAAGTTCTTTATTAATCAAACACCGATATCGTTTCGAGTAATGAAACCTACCTTTTGATCGTTTGAATAGGATTGGTAGTTTCCAGACTTGCCATCCAAAGGGGAAACAAGTGCGAAGTCAAAAGTGGATCTGGCAGAGAGCGAAGAAAGTCTTTGAGCAAAGCAGCGACAGCTATGATTGGGGCCTCCTCCAGGCAGATGGTGTCCCCAGTTGACTCGATCTGGTCCCTCAGCTCCCGAACAATCCTCACATTGGCGGACTTGCGGAAGATGCCCTGGGTAAAGGGACCTTTAGCAAAGAGCTGTTGTAACATCACCAGCACTGGCTTGGGAAGACCATTTTCATCCAGTCTGGACAAATTGACTCCAAAGATGCTAGGGTTGAGAGACAGCGATCTCCTTAGAAGACCGCTGATTTTGGATTTGTTTTTCTTCGCTGGAGATTTGAGCAGAGGTCTGAGGATAAAATGGCAGGTATCGTGACCACTCTTGTTGCAGTGTTCAAGGTCGAAACCTTCTTCTGCAGACAGCGTGTGTCTGAGGTTGGAGAGCTTGATGGCGAACGGTCGTTCGTGGCCGATCAAAGGATACGGCGCCTCATCCGCGCTCGTTCTGGCCCACAGCTGGAATGGTCCTTGAAGATCCAGCAGCCTCGTCGCTAAATTCACAACTGCTGATGCGGTCATTTCTGATCCAACCACAATGGTTTTCAACTGCGGAACAAAAAAGAACGGATGGAAATTATTACTATTGTCAGGAAAAATTGTCATCCATTGAGTCACGTTACTGTCTTTTTTGGCGAGAAATTGAGCAATTAGGGTTACAGGGAGGTATTACTCGAGGTTAACCGAGCCGGATTCTACTTGGCAGAACAATACTAGTCGGCTCGTGTACAAGGTGTGGTCACGGCGACAAAGTTACTTACGTATTCCGTGTTCGTGTCGCTGTCGTGATATATGATTTGAATGTTGGTCTCTGGGGGCTCTTTCATACTCTCTTCTCGTACTAGCTCTGTCAGACGACCCCACCAAAGGTCTCGCGCAGCTGCGGTCCTGTTTATCATCGGTTAATCGTTAATAAAATATAGACAGATTCAATTTAAATAATATCATAAAATAGAAAATCTTGAAACTCTAATTTCCAAATTGTAATAGGCAACTTTTGTAATAGCAATTACGAATACATACATGAAGGTGGCTACGACGTTGGTGGTGGGCCAACCGAGGACGAAGCTGGTTTCCTGAGATTTGTTCGTTTCGGCGACATCTTCTATGTGACTAGCCGTCAGCCAGAGTTCGCTCATCCTGACGGACTGCTTTAGCTTAAAATTACCTCCACTCCTAGCCTTCGCAATCAGCAACAAATCCGAAAAGAGAAAAAGGTGCCTCTCTTGTGCTTGCATTCCCTGAAAGAGCAATCAACTCAGTTATCTTGCAAATTATTTTTCCATGGATAAGAAAAAATAAGCAGGCTATTTGTTTGTATCATTTAATTTTATGTTGCAGGGTTACGTTATTTGAATTAACAAACACCGTGCGATCGTGTTTACGAAGGAAACGTCAGAGAGTTACTAATGTTAATCTAATCTAGTAAAAGTGTTGGTTTTAATGCTAATTTTTTTAGTTCAGCCAAGGAAACGATCCAAAGAAGTAGATATAGTTTTAAATACTTAGAAACAATAATACAGCAATGAGTAATATGAGAACTGACATAATTGAAAGAACCCACGCAGGATGCGCAGTTCTTTTTTCTTTTTCTTTTTTTTTTTTTTTTCACCAACACAATTGTTATCAAGAATCAGTTCTAAAGGAACACAGAGAGTGCAATTTTTTATGAAAATTACAACTTTAAATGAGATATCTACATGCGAAACACGCGAATCCTCGTAAGAAAGCCATAAAAATGGAATCATTCACATGAAAATTAAAAAGTTTTCACGATCGTAAGGCGTCGTCGTAAAAAAATCCATATTAACGCCGTCGTTTGAACTGACTATAAAGCAATGTTATCGTCATTTACCGTTGTGAATGTGACCGATGTCTCGAGCAAAAATGTTCTCGGCGGTGATTTGGGTGTTGGCGTGCTTGTGGATACGTTCAGCGATTTCTGGGATAGCACCCTCGTCAGCCTCCCTGTGCTCGTTCCATTTCGTTTGCGAATTAAATTTTTCATTTTCTGCAAAGAAAATAAAATTCAAATGTCAATTGATTATGTCAATAGGTTAAAATTATATTTTTCGACGAAGAAATTAAAAGAACAGTTTAAATTTATAGGTCAAAGCCAAAGAACCGAAATATTTTCGTTTGGGAATAAAATTTTCGATTACTCGAAGTTGTGATGCGGGGAAAAAATAAAATAAAGTAGCCTTTGATAAAACCGATGAATATTAATCAACTTATTTTTTTTTTCTTTAACGTAAAAGCTAATGGATCTTCGGATGTGACATTCGAGAAATGAATCGACTATCTGTCCGACTACTGTACTTTGATTGTCCTCCTAACGACAATTAACATACTCGGAAGTTTTATCGAAGTGTATATTTTTGGCTCTGAAATGTCACATAAAATATATATGAATTCAGAAATCTTTTTTCAGTTAGTTTTTATTCCTTCGTGAGAATCGAATGAATCAGTACCGTCGTGAGCACGTCCCGCTCGTGCAGTCGCAAATTATCGCCTGGGAAGAGCTCTTGGATGCGGTGCAGGTCGCCCTCCAGTTGTCCGCGTTGCAGAACTTCGTTGCTACCGATTCCATTTCCATTCGAGTTTTCTGACAGACTCCTCGCTTCTTGTCCTAGATATCTCTCGTATTCAGCGAGCCTCTGGACCTGAGAACAAAGAAACAAACGTTTACTTATGCCACTCTATACATTACATTTTGCAAAATTACAATACAAAACACTATTTTTAAAGTAAGTGTACTTTTTCAAGCTAAGAAAAATGATTTTCATTTCAATTTTCTTTCGGGAATTGATCAGTTGAAATGAAAAAAAAAAAAAAAAAACTTTACCACGTACGAGCCGTTACATGTTGACCAGTTTTCTATCTCTTTGACCCTATCTCTTTCAGTCCAAACCACACGAATCAAAACCACAATTTTCGAGCTCAAGGAACACAACAAGAAGGTCGTCTTAGCTTCAGGTAAAATTTCTGGTATACCCCGGATGAAATGCCAAGCAGCTGTCGCAACGAAAAAAAGGAGCCAGCGAACCGAATCTTAGGACGAGCCTCTACTCTGCCCCGAGGCCTCTTGTTCTTTTTCGTTCTCGCGCGCAGTGAGAGCCCGACGAGATAATTCCTCGTCGCGTTTTTCCTGTGCAACAAAACGCCGAACGTTGATTAAGAGCCCTGGGTCGGTGCAAAATTTCAAGAATTTTTCGATCCTTCATCGGCAGCAGATTATCGTGAGGTCAAGGTCAAAATGATCAGAATCGTCCAGCAATTCGCCCATCACGGTGACCATGATATCGTCAGGCAAATTCCCTCTGTGATAAATCAACTTTTCCAAATTAATTTTTTTTCCTCCTGACTTTAATCGAAGACAAATCGGATTTTGGTTGATTGATTGATCAATTTTTAAAATCTTCAGATGAACAATGCGAATAGGATGAGAAGGCAAAACAATGGCCTCGCTACCGGGAATCCCTACGCCGGTTCTGGTACCGTTAGCGAAGGATCTTCTTCGGCACTGAAAGACCGCAGCATCTCGATGACATGTTTACGTGTCATGCTCGCCGGGTCGTTATTATCGGTCGTGTCAAAATAACAGTTTTTGACACACCGTGCTGCCCCGGACGATTTTATTTATGGTGTGCAAATTCTGTTCTCTTTATCGCCCATAATGTTCCAACGTTCACAAAATGTTTCAGGAAAAATCCACAAGCAAATGGCCCTCTCGAGAGGTTGCTTCACATAAATCAACGTTAAGCAGCACAGATAAAGAAAAAAAAATTCGAAAAACAGGGCAAACGCATTATTGAATTTAAACGAAAGACGTAGAAAAATTCAAAGCTGTTATTTATTTTTGTAAATTTTTGTAAAAAAGAATAGTGAACATTTAAGAAAGTGTGTAGTAAAAAAACAAGTGCAGAATTATTTACCTATGCCGTGTAACGTCCATTAAAGTATATACAGCGAAGAAAATCAAAACGAGAATCGGTGTCAATGAAAGAAAGGAATTTGGTGAATGGGAGTGCCTGTTAGACGCGCGCGATTTGTTTTCTCCCTTTATCGGAGTTTCCTCCAACGTTCGTTCCTCTTTTGTTTATTACTTTTATTGTTCCACACTTTTTATCTAGTTTTGTTTATCGCCTTTGTTTTATGCGAGTTCGCGTGTTGCAATCAGCCTGGCATTCGGATTCTGTTCTTTGTTTCAACCACGGGCACATTTTTATTCCCTCATTAATATATGAATATTTCTATTAATTAAAATACTCGGACATGTTTCTTGTTTTTCATTTTATTTTTTGCAATTCAGAAAAAAAAACCCAAGGGAATGTGATTGGGTCGTTGATTGTCCTTAAACAAAATCATTTAAAATTCTTAAACCGAACAATCAAACGGTAATTCGCCGTTGGAGATTAGTATTCGGTCTCGGTATATTACAGGTTGCCTTCAAAAAAAAATTAACAACAAGCAAAAACATTATTAACATATAAATAACGAATTATACAATTCAGTATAGGACACAGGCTGAATTTCGTGTTTTATATACAAATTTCGAGTTAGCATTATCTGCATAATGTCTCTCCCGGGATAAAGTTTCATTGTAGTTGACGGATTTTTCTCCTGAGTAATTATACGTTGGTCATTTTTTTAAAGCTCCATTGTGTCGCCTGGCAATTGACCGGCCGCGATAACGAGTGGGCAAACTCGTTGGAATGTATCATACGCTGACGTCACCCTCGGACCAAAATCTCCGTTTACAGGCTACTTAAAATCCTAACATCTCTCCCGTACTTGTACCGGCGTCACGTCACCTCTCCAATTTTACGATCCGAAATGTAACAAAAGTTTGACTAATTGTTTAACAACGTCATTGTCGATCATAAAAATGACCAAATTAGAATTTCATTTTATGGCGACGGTAAAATAAAGCTCGCAGACACGCAGGCGCCAGGAATGAAAATAAACAAGAGGTTGTTTGATTTTAAAAACCCACTTTTGCTTCTCTCATTTTTTTTACTTCGTCTCTCAAATTTGCTGCATTTCAAGTTGCATTTTCAAGTGGTTTCTTTTCAATTTTGTTATTCAAACTTCTTGGTGAACAATTTTCAAATTTCTTAAAGTAAATAAAAAATGTTTCTCTTTTATTTTGTCTCTCAAATTTGCTGCATTTCAAAAGTTGCATTTTCAAGTGGTTTCTTTTCAATTTTGTTATTCTTGGTGACCAATTTTCAAATTTCTTAAAGTAAAATTAAAGAAATGGGGTATTTTTTTGAATTGAAAAGAAGGAAGGTAGAAAGATGAGTTGAAGTGAGTTGAGTGGTTAAGTGCCGGGATAATTGGGTACGAATAATCAGACGGAAATGAAGTGGGGCGATTAGAATCGAGATGTGAATTAGATGAAAATGAAGGGGCAGGTGATTGATCCTGGAGGGTGTGCAAAGTAGGCGTTGCGATAAGCCGCGACTGCGCGCGAGGGAGAAATAGAGCTGCTTTGCATCAATTGAATTTTCACGGATCTCGCGATAAGGTGGCGCGCGCGATTCCGCCGCAAGTGCGGCTCTAAACGCCGTGGCGCGAACAAAGCGCGCGAGATACAAGGAGCGCTGTTAATAAGCAAAGTGAGACCGCCGCGAGATAATGTACGAGGCTGGATGTCCTTGGCGTGCGACAAGGAGGGTGTACCTCGGATAAGGACGTGCGACCAGCGGCGCGCCGCGACTTGCCGGGCATCGAAATCGCCCACCTGCGACGACTCGTTATTCCCCTTCTGTCACGCATTTTTGATATTTCGATACAATCCCGCGCGATCTTTACATTGTTATTTCAGCTTAATGAGATTGCAGCCGAGATGATGGGATTTTATGCCTGTAAACCGCAAGTCAAGCGCAGATTATCATTAACCAACTGATGGATGACATCTTGTAGGAGGCGACGCGCGCAAATTTGAATCGTTATTCATTTTATGCTTATCGGTTTAGTACAAGGTCCTCTCTTTGCATCCTTCATGTTTCCCCTTGTAATCTTCAGCCATCGTTTAATACACTTTTCATTGTTCGAATACCGAACGGCTCAGAATTTTGATTGACTTTAATCAAATTAATTCTTTGAAATAACAAAAAAAAAAAAGTTCATTAATTTTTTCCCCGTCAAATCAAGGTGAAGAATTTCAATTTTGGGATTCAAATTTCGTGACATTGTATAGTCTTTGTTATCATCAATCTTACTAATATATAATACCCAGTCCGAGGGCGATATGGAAACGTCAAACAGAATCACTATTAGTGATATTTTGCTGTGACAGAGTCGATGATTCGTTAACCGATCGATCCGACCAATCTTCTTGACAACTATGGGCTTCGAGAACACGAGATTTAATGGCTGATCAACGTTATACTTTTCACCTTGAATATTTGTCTATGCAAATGACCATATCTTTTTATTCCTGAAAGGGTTTTCGGATCGTTAGAATGTTTTTGATCTAACCAACCGAAATGCCTATGATTCATTGCATTTTTTTACGATCTTCATTTGAATGGCTATTCTTAAGTTCTTTTTATATCCTACCATCTGCGGTCATTCATTTTAATTACAGGTGTGGTGCTTCCATCTCGATTTTGCTACAATAAAAGATGCGAGGGATAAGGTCAGAAATCGTGCAGCGCACAAACAACCGCAATCACACAGAACCGGGCCGAAAACTGGTCGCGGTGTCAAGAAGACGAGATCTCTCCTCCCTTTGGACTTGTACCCACCTCCGTATCCATGTTTTACTCGCGTGAGCACATACGCCAGGGTGCGATTTTTTTTCAAAGTATAATCGCTCGACGATTTCGACAAAGGGACGAGAAAACACGAGCACACTTATCTAGTTGCGAGGACCAAAAGGACAGAGGCGTTTTATATTTTATGGCCTGGTGTTGGCGCTAATTAGAGGCCCATGGACACTCCCTTCTTTAAATGCTTTTCGTGTTCGGCGAAAAGGAATCAGATGACACGGTTGGGTGGCCCGGAAGCCACGCACGTGTTGCTATATAAAATGCGACTCTCGAGATGTACCTTTTTCTTTTACTGCCAATTTATATAAATATGTACATCATTCGGGACACCGGGCATCTGTCGGGAGACCTGCGAGTCGTTGTAATTACGGCTTCCTTTTTGAATTGATTCGATAAATCGGCCCTGTCTCCCCCGCGCGGGCACCATAAACATCGCGGGAATATAACCGCGGCATGAATGAGGAAAATATGTCTAAACTGAAATTCCAGCGGCGTCGTAAAACATGTGTATTCGCATGCGCGAATCGAACGATAAATCTATCCGGCCCCGGTCAATGCACCGGCTGGCAAAATATCTCGGCGTAATCTATACGCTATTATTATTTGATACTTTTCACTTCGGCTATGTTAATTCTACCATCGTAATTTGAGATTTTCATTTGACCACTACCTGGGCAGAACTCTTACCCGCGCCTTATCTTGATTTGACCTTTATCACTTGACCTGCCCCCTCCCTCCCTCTCGTCAGGCCACCTAATGATATTTATTTAGATAATAGCAGCGCTGCCTCAAATTATCGTAATTCCCTGCCCACTTAGGGGCATTCTTATGTTACAAACCACCACGGTTTTCACTTTACGTCCTCCGAGATTTGTCTCGAGACATCCGCTTTCTTATCATTTCTATTTGACGCTAAATCTGTCTCTAATCAATTACAAACAAAGGTGCTGTGCGTGTCTTTTCTGTGCCGGTCAATGCACCTCTCAAACCATCCGCCATTTCTTTTCTCGTACGCTTTCGTGGAACTCGCGCGACTGATCGTGGACGCCAGCCAAATTGTCTGCCACTCATTTTGTGCGCCCGGGCGCATGCACACTTTAGGAACTCGAAGAACGCAAAAACGCGTGCTCTTTCCGCGACCGCGTTGCAACCACTTCCAGAAGTTCTCGATATTTCATTCATTTTAGCAACAATCAAATCGTTAGCAGATGCTGCCCATGTTTCTGTTCCTCCTCTCTCGCCGTGTGGCTATTCGTGAATTATGACTTTCACGAATATATTTTCGGATGGAACAAGCTCGAGTTTGTTTAACTTTTATAGTGCCCGGTCAAGTGTTATTTGAGGCCCGTTTTTTGAAACCTCTCTCATATTCATCCTAGAGATATCTATTTTCGGCACACCTCTTGGCGCATTTTTTTATCTCTGCATCTAACTGTCATCGAACAGACGAAACGAACAAAAAAAAACGTTTGCTTTTGTTGCCTATCAGACGTAACAGCGCTGGTCCTCGCTTTTTTTTATACCGCGCGGTTTCCGCGAACTGCGCAGCATATAAAAGTGTTTTTTTTATTGTTGTCAACAACAAGTTTGGCCCGGATTTTTTTTCCTCTTAACTTGCGAAGTTCAGGGAATGGCAGTTTCCGCGCAGATTTATGGGCGTTCGACTGGTATTAATTTTTTAACAAATGGTGCTCGACGTTGAGTGCTAATGATTTTAACCTCGATCCGAGCTAACTGAAATCCACTTCTGGAAACATTTCGGAGGCTTTCAATTCATTTGTTTGCAATTCCTAATGGAATGGTTCTATTAAAAGTCTTATTTTTTTGTTTTGAAATGGTAATTGAAGTTTGGTGATTAATTTTCATCCTAAAACGATAGAGAATAAAAGGCGATTTTCAAAGATTTAATTTCCATCAAAGAGGATCCTTTGAAATTGTGACGAGCTGAAGATGGAAATTAATTACGAAGCCACACAATGCTTTGTGAATTGAAAATTTTTCATAGCGTGAGTTTTTCTTTGTGACTTTGAATTGGTGAACTTTTGTGACAACTTTTTCGATGACATCATCAATCAAAACACACCGCGAACAAAAGCTTTTCAGCGGCTGAAGAAAAGCTCTCGTGCATCAGGGATGAATGAAATGGGGGCCCCACCGACCTATTGGAGGTGCATCGCACCTTTACAGTTGTAGTAAAAAACTAGACACGAGTCAACGCACTTGTGCGAGACAAAGAAAGAAAGAGAGAGAGAGAGAAAGAGAGACTCGTGGTAATCGCTACTAATCCTCTTTGTAAGGCAGGTAGTAGGCCAATAAATAAAGCGCGAGTCAACGTTTTCACGTCGACTCGTTTTCTCGTAGCGAACACTCCTTGTAACGGCCGTGAAATAGACTTTTATCCGTGTCAAAACGAATAAAGAGACATATCGATTTTTGCATCTGCAATCATTTTTGCAACTATTTGACAACGAGATCATAAATTTCCCTACAATGTAGGTATACCCTTTTTTTTTTTCATCCATTTTAGTTTTTCTCGTCCTTCGAATCAAAAACGATCGACCGACAGATTTTACCGATTTTTTGAATTTTTTTCTCCGTTACCTTAAATTTGATCCGAAATGACCGGTAGCGGCCGATTTGTCGCATAGAATATCTGACGGATTCGATAGTGAAATCGGATACTCGCACGGCGGGATAAGAGGCGCCGAAATTAGAAGCATCGGTATGACAGATGAAAGAGGGGGGTGGGGGAGACTGATGACGCCGAGGAGTGCATCGAAATAACCCGCGGCACACTGGAACTCGTCCAAGAGAGAAGCCGAGTCGTGATCGTCATGGACCTGGATGCGACGATATCGACTCGAGTTTGCAATTTGCATCGTGATATCGTGCGAAACGAGACTTTGATCGATGCATGGGGTGACGCTCAATCCGGGTCGAACCAGTGGCGATTTAAAAATATCGAAGAAATTGGATTAAAAAAAAAGAAGAAGAATTATTCAGAAACATAAAAACAATATGAGCGAACGTAATTTTAGATCTTGGTAAAAATAATTTCCTCTCATGATAAATGTTTTTTTCTCACTTTTTTATAGAGTGACCTTACGTATTGGACAAATTAAGAACATTACGTGCCCAAGTTCTTGCAACTGTTTACGAATTGGTGTAATTTTTGTCTTTCATTTATATTGAACCAAGATGTACATTTTTCTCGAAAAATAACAAAAGGGTAACATAATGGCTAAAAAAAGTGTATTCTAAAAAGTATAAGTTGACATGTTGCGATTGCAGATTTCCTTTCACTCGAATACCCCTCAAGCCAGAGAGAAAAAAATGTTACACATTTTGTAAAACGAATTAGATCGGTGAAAAGAAGATAACTAAATTATAATACTTGTATAGGGAAGGAATAAAAAGGGCCCGAGGAAAATAAAATGAAGAATTGGGTCGATTTGGGATTAGGATCGTGTTGCATTCCGGTATCTGAATGCTGAGGATATCGTCCAAGACGATTTTTATTGGATTGATCTTGATGGACGTTTGGCTAAGCTTCGGGATTAGTAATTTAGGGTCCTGATTATATAGTAAAACCTGACAATTTAATATTCAAATGAAATTCAGTGCTTTGATATTCCCTGTTAAGAAGAACCACAACCATGTAGACATTGAAAAATTCAATATTAAAATCATAGAAACTGTTTTTATATTAAAAATCACAAGTTATTTTTTATCGAAACATTAAATTGGAAAGGAAATATGTCAATCGTTGAAAGAAAAGCCCCAATAGTTTTTGGTAAATTTAAAACAAATTAAATTTGAAGAAAAAAAAAAAAAAAGACAACCGATAAAAATACACAACAGAAAT
>JAAMPD010000145.1:0-83114 GCA_025266255.1 Trissolcus basalis
AAACGTATATGGCCAAACTATATGAGGCTTATATTGCCATATATGGTGATATATCCGTATATAGTTAACGAAAAATTCAAAATTTTTTCATTATATTGACATTGACGTTTTCTGTATGGCTACTATATTGTCATTATATTGACAATATATTGCCTTTATAATGATCATACATGATTCATATTGGTTTTCGTAACATTATATTCCCATTATATGGCTGATATACGCCCAATATATTGTCATTATATTTTCATTTTTACTAGGGAGGTGTATTTGTTCATAACTTTTAATTATTCCAAATTTTGCCATACGTAACATTAATATAGACAATTGAAGGCAATAAAAATGATGAAAAAAAAAAATTTTTTTTTCTAATGTTATATTATATTACTATAATTAGTAAAATTATTAGCGATTAATTTCTCATTTTTATGAAATATGATTCACTTATCTTCTAATGTTAAACTAATTAATAGCAAAAAATAATACGTTAAATTGCAACAAAAAATTGCAAAAAAATATTTTTAATAATGTGTCAATTTAGTTTAGTTTCATTGAATTGATATTTATAACTGTAGAAAAAAGTGAAACTAATTTGTTATAACGATATTTGATATATTGACTAATTAAAATATTACAAAATTGTCCATTTCGTTTGATTTGATCTCATCAAAATTTGAACAGTTTTTTTGGTTTGACAATTATGATAAATTAATGATTAATAATTAAAAATGGTAAAAGTGTGATATAAAATGAATGAATGAGAATGTACTTCTTTGTGCGAAGGGGTATAAACTGCAACTGTTCCGCTGACAATAAAATACAATTCCTGTCCGTGTGTATTGCTCTCGATGATAACATCGTTCGCCAAGTAAACTTTTGTACGGATAAGTGAGGCTATTTCAATTACAATGGATTGCGGCAAATACTTTAACAGTTCCACAGTGGTTAGCATTTGAACATGATTGTACAAAGTAAGTTCCTGTTACAGAAAGAAAAAAAATCTAAAATTTATTAGGATCTCCAAATTAGAAAATTGAAAATAAAATAAATCCTTACAAAATAATTTTTTAATATATCAAAAAAAAAAAAAATGAAAATGTAATTTCAAATTAAAAAAAGGTCATTTTACAATGTCATTTAAAATTGTGTACATTTAATTTAAAAATTGAAAATTATCATAATGAATAAACCTTAAAAAAAAATAATAAAAGTTTAATTTCTGTTTTATATTAATATAAACACCATTTAAATTTCCCGCTCAATTTTGACGTTTACATTCAATAGCCAACTTCACTTCAATGAACAGAAAAACACGCTCGATGCATGATGCATGTTTTGTTTGTAAACATCAGTGAACATCAGTATCTCTTTTGATTTTGGGAAGCAGAGATTTTTTGATTTCGGTTTCAGTCAAGAAACCAAAAACAGGATTTTGAATGAAACGTGATTTTATTGACAGTATTCATTTTGTTGAAAAATGAAAGCTGTACCGCACCAAAGATTGGTTATGGCTGGGGACCGAGACAGGTATTAATATATTCATTGTTTCAAGATTTAAGACTACTTAAACAATTTTGAATTCAATTAGAACAAATAAAACCGTCTTATTTTTTCTCATTTGTTAATCAATTTCAGTTTGAAAGAATTATTGAGGAGGCGTCTTGTCGAATGTGGATGGAGAGACCAAGTGAAGATGGTCTGCAAGGAGATAGTCAAGGAACAGTTCAAGGACGAGCCAAATTTTGACAAGTTGTTGTCAATGGTCACTCCAAGAGCGAGAAACCTTGTTCCCGATTCTGTCAAGAAGGAACTGCTCCAGAAGATCAAAAATCAGTTGATAGCTCAGGAAGAAAAATTGAAATCATCATAAATAATTTGACCTTGATACAAATGATTTTAGGAGATTTCAATTCCTAAACATGTAAATAAACATGTAATTAAAAACAATGATTCTAACAACAGTTTAAAATCATTTTTCAATGATCAGAAATTAAAAAAGAAAAATATATTGTTCAAATTTCAAATGAGTTTTAATTAGAGGATGATCAAAGGAACAAAATGTTTTTCAATGTACTTGGAAATTTTATTACTTGTCTCAATTTTGCTGGGATATCGTCCAAGATTTTTTTGTCGGTTCTAAAATATTTCTTTCCTGTGTAATCACAGTAGACTTCCAACCGTTTTTGAATGCTATAGGGCAATTTCTTGTTACGGGTATAACTTTCGAGCTGCTGTTTCTGTTTTGATATCTCATTTCGGGCGACGTAAGTTGATTTCAGGTGCATTGTTTGAACTAAATTACAGTTTTTGTCGCAACATCAATTCGCAAGATTATTTTTCCTAACTTTAAAAAATGTGTTATCTTTTAATTTATTACCAAGAAGGAAAATGAATCCACCCTTGCCAATGAGGGAGAATATTAAATTCAGGGTGACATCTTCCCAGGCGATGGAAATTAAAAAGTGCGTGGAACAGACGAGAGAGATCACTGCTCGGTTCAGACACAAGAAATACTTCCCTACGACTGTAGTTCTTTTTTGCATTATCTCACCCCAGATCCACGATCTTAAAAAGTTGAAATAACATTTGTCATTTACATTTATGTTATAATACATGAGATTTATATATTTGTAAAGATTTTCAACGAAATTGAACCAAGAGTTTTTAAAAACAGTAGAAATAGAAAAAAAAAGAAATTATGTAAAAGCAATTTTAAAGATTGAATAAAATTTAAAAAAATATGAAATGACAAATATAAAAATCATTTAAAAATTATGTTTTAAATGTTCATACTCCTCTTTGTAACTATCATTATAGCCTGAATATTTGATTGCATAAGGAACATAATACTGCAAACAAGCGCCCCAATGTATCAGCACAAGCATTATCGTTGAAATTTCAAACAACTTGTAATACCTCAAAGGATACCTGTGGGCCTAAAATAATATCTCTTTTTACAATATATTCTAACTATTTTAAAATTGTAGAAATTGATTGTTGTCTTTTTTATTACGTGCTGAATTTTTCTAGCATAGGTTAGTATATTTTTCACTCTGAAAACAGTCAACAAATTGAAAGCGGAGCGATAGAGAACACTAATGACATCATCATAGTTCTCCTGAAAAACTACCATAATTTCCATGGGAAAGGATGTCAAAATATCAACAAAAAAGTGACCTCTCAAATATCTTCTGCAATGTTAAAATTTGTTCAGATGAAAAAATTACATTATCTCATCGTTTCTTACTTCATAATTCAGAATTCATTTAAACATTAATTGATCAAATAAAAAACGTGATTTGATCGTTTACAAACAGTAAACTGATAAGACGCAAATTGAATCAAATCAAAGAAAACCTACTTTGCAGACATATTTCTCCCAACAAAATAAATCTGAGCTCTATAGAAAATAATGACAAACAAAATAACCCGCGGAAAATATTCTTGGAAAAAATATGCAAATATAAAAATGAATTTATTTGTTGAGTTTAACCTTCTATTAATATACGACATTTGTAACAAAAAAACTGTAACAGAAAATTTTATGTCAGATTCTTTTTCCGTCACAGTTTCGTAGATTTGTATACGTAAAATAATATAATGTAAATCACAATTACAAGTTATGTAAAATCATTTACATAACTTTTTTCAAATTTAATTTGACCAAGTTATTTTCAAGAGGTTGCATAATTTATAATATATATATAATTTCATTTTTATATTCAATTTTTGTTTGTTTTCATCCGAATATTAAAATTTGTTCCCTTACGAAGTCACCAGTTTAGAATCCATGACGACATTTCTCGTAGTCTCGTCAATATAACCGGTAAAGAAATTTAATATCATGTCTAATGTGAACATGATATTGATCAGGAACATTACATACATCCACTTGTCGTGATGCAGAAAATAAAATGAGTTCAGAACGGGCACGAGAAGCAGGGCAACGTAGGTGAAGATAACTTGGAACCATTCCCAGAAATACCTAAAAGTACAAAATTACTCGTTGAGTTTTACACAGTAAATAATACAATTTATCCTGAACCAAATTAAAGTTGCAAAAAAAAAGGAAATAAAAATAAAACTGAGGACACCTTAATCTGCTAGTGGGGTGTATCATGTTTGGATAAAGTGTCAGATGTTTAGTAATCTCATATCTTATCACTGTGTCGCTTTTCAAGCGCATCTGGATGTACGGGTGCGCTCTTGTCAAAATACAATTTCGCAAATGCCACCGACGGAGACGGGAAATAAAATTGTCGCCCTGAACGAGCGCATCTATCTCGTCAATTTTCACTGGTACTCGACAGTTGTACTTTGTGTGCACAATAAACTGTAATTATAACGTGAAATCAAAGTAAGTCATTTCAAATAATAAAATAGTTCAAGTTTAAAATAATGTTTAACAAGTGAACAGAAGTTTAAGTTAACCAAAGCTGAAATGTAAAAGTTAATAACATTTAAATTCAAATTGTTACATTATAATTAATGTTTTAATTACCGGATCGTAATTCTCCATGTCGCTCTCGGGCACGAGAAACATTAAATCCATGATTGAAAATCAAAAAAGTTGTTCCTGTAACGAAGTGTCAAAGTAGGATTGTCAAGATTTCAATCGACAAAAATAAACAAGTCGACGTGAGAAACGGAATAAAAAATTGAAGGTACAGGAGAAAAGATTGAAATTTTTTCGAAAGTGGATCAAGTCAAAGATTTCTCAGGCAAGAACGAGTCCGGGGCTGAGATCAATAAGGGTTCTTTAATATACAATTTTTATCTTCTATTATTGAGAAATAAATACATAATATGCAATAACAATATAGAATTTGTAAGTTTACGGAAAGCCGTATAATTTGATCTAGCTTCCACCGAATCATTTATATTCAAAAAATCATCAGTTACTCCGCAATAATTATAATTCGTCCCTCATCCAATTAACTTGTTTTTATTAAATATATATGCGCAACGCTGCAAATCTAAGAACGTCGTCGTTTTTCTAAAATTGAATTATGACAAATACACACGTTACAAGAGACAATTAAGTAAAAACTCGGTAATCTTGCATCGGGATAAACACTTTCGCTAAATTATATATCATCATTTGCCGTAATAAATTTTCATTATGACGTGTGTGTGTCTCAAACGTGAAATCGATTTGATGATACTCGTATCCTCATAAAAAGCATAAATCACTCTCAACTTTCGTTCAAACTCATTTCGTGTGCATCTTTTTTTAAATTTATTATTATTATTTTTCATTACTTTTTTCCCTTTTATTCTCTTTTACTCTTTTTTATCATTTTGCTTGGTACGTCGTGAATACATCTTGACTACACTTGTTTATATTTTACAGCGACGACTTTGGCCGTCTCTATATCAATACACTTCCTAGTTTTTTTTTTATTATTACTTTGAATTTCTTCGTTCGCCTTGTTAAAACACAATCGGGGGGACAGATTTGGAGGGCCCAAAGTCGTTCCCCGCCCTCGGCTCTGAATTACAATCTACAATCGTCACATACGAAAATGCGATTCAACAATCAAAGCTTATCAAAAATCACTGATGCACAGTAGCACGATTCGCCCGCAGTGGTTTTCTTGTCTTCTCTTTTTTTGGTTTCGCCTCTACAATTATGTTTCGTTACTGTGTGATGGACGATTCTGTTTTTGCGAACATGTCATGCGTCGCGCCTTGTCCATCGACTTCGTGATTACTTTTTTTTTTGTTTTTAACTCACATTTTTTATAACACATTATTTACGTCACTTTTTTTTGTTCGTCATTTACAATTATCAAAGTCAGCTAGCATCGCACACCAGCAAATTATTTATCAACTACCGACGTTGTCCTTTTCGATACCTATTTTAAATATACATAGGTATGCTATATTGTTTGTTTGTTTTCTTTATTTTTTTTGTTTCGTTAATCATGAATTTATCACAATCGGTGTTTTACGCATTAGAGAACTTGCGTGGCCGTAAACCAAACGCCGTCGCGGACAACGAGTTGTAGAAATTGTAAAGTCATTTCTTATTTTTTGTTTTTTTCATTTTTATTTTGTACATACAAACGGGGTCTCGATCAGTTTGCGTTCTCCTGCCTGTTTGATTGTAAAATAGAAAAATAGTTTATCTCCCGATGAAAAAATATATGTGCTTTGTGCAAAACGAAGGTACAGGTAGTGTGTCACACGAGCCGCGTAGGGGCGGCCGCCGCGGCGACTGGTTTCCCGCGGGCTGCGCCGGTGCGGTTCTGAATGCGGCCCTGTCGGACCGGTGCAGGTAAACGATCAACAATCAATAACAATAAATTTTTCGAAGGAAGCGCAGCCCCGGGGTCCCCGTCCCCGCCAACTTATAACGACGAAAAGAACGCAATCACGCAAATTCTCTATCGCGAGAAAAAACGTTAACTACATTGTCCGTTGCAATGTACAAGTGGGTAAACATTTGTTTCTGTGTGTATTTTTTTTATGTCTTCTGTTAGCGCGGTTCAATCGGTATTTGTTTAAATATCAATGCTCGCTAAAACTCCAGTGGAACAGTAGAACAGAAACGAAAAAACGCTCGCTACTCTGAGATTGCAGTTTTTTACTAATTACGATTCTTTTTTTTTTTATTTGCTTATCAAGTAATATTACTCGTTGATATTTGTTATTTCACTGTTTCTTTTTGCTTGTTTAATTTTATATTGTGTATATTATAGGTACTGTATCAAGACTCTGTTGATATTGTGATGTATCATTTTATTTTGTCGTTCCTCTCTTATCCGTGATCATAAAATACTTGTTTTTTGTCCCTGCTGCTCAACTCCATGTTGAAAATTTTTTGCCTTGTATCTCTGCAAGTATGTGACGAGTAGGCCTCAATATCGTATTCAGCGCTCCAAACTATATAAGTAAGGGATTTCCGATAAAAACGCCAGAGCTGCTTAACGTTTGCCCGCCAGCTTGGTCCATTTCGCGTTGGTGCTTATCGGCTACGGAACTAAACGCAACACCCCTGAGAGCCTTGACTGCCGTGATCGCAACTTGGAACAAACATTAATTTTATGCCCCGTCGATATACTTTATCTCGGGAGGACGAATAAAAAAAGATATAAATGTACGTTTTTTGTTATTTTTCGTTTTTTTCATATTTCGACTCACAAAATTAAAATAAACGGTCAAGATTAAAGGTGGCTGGTGGAACATGAAAAGTTCAGAATTTCAGCTTGAAGGAATACTCGATCGCAAAACTTAAGAATAATTGATATCCCCGGAGTCGTAAATCAACGAAATCGACAGGACAAAATCGATGGAGGTGCATTAAACAGCCCCGGTAATCCGAGAAACGGATCAAAAAAGAAACGGCCACGCAACTGCGGGTCCGTGTATTATTACAAAATGCAAGTCGCAGGAGGAATAAGTCAAGCGAATAAATGCGCGTTACAATAGGAAAACGATAACCAAAAGTACTCTTTGCGGTAAAGCGCCCTTTTTGTACACCAAGAGCTTTGATTCGAGCCGAACCGGCGTCTGAAAAAAAGGGGGGAAAAGACGTGGCTCGACGAACAACAGAAACAAAAAACGATTTCACAGCCTTCCTGTCAGAGCCGGTCGGTTCGGTTCACGTGAGAAAAAGCACCTCGTTGAGCACCGTCAATCACATTGACGGTTCGACCATCTAATGGCGTTCTCGAGAGGGAAACTTTTTCCACTTGCACGCTTCACGAAAATCAGAAGTAGTCGAACTAATTAAATATACAACGAAAGCGACAACTCGTCTGCTCGCAAAACGCCTTACAATCGCGCTTATATAGTTCTTTCCCTTCTTCTTGTGAATATCGCGTTTTTCTCCTTGCACCTCTCGATTGTAGTTTTTTTGTCAATTTTTGTTTTTCTACAATACATATATAAGCACCTGCATGTAAACTGTAAATACAATAATGTACAAGTTTTCTTGGAGTTTAAACCTTACCGTGACCTCGTTCGCCTACGTGTTGTGCGCACAAGCGCAAGTTTTAAGAGCCGTACGCTGTGGCAATGTTTATAATTTCGCGCAAATCTGCTCATATAACCCTTTCGACTTTTCGCCTTGAAACGCAACGCGATTCTTTTTTCGGACAAACATTTTTCCTCTCCGACGAAAGATAATAGATTTAAAAAAAAAAAATAATAAAAAAGTAATACACTTACACAACCTTCTTAACAATGTTACAGTTTGATTTTTCGCAAAATATGACAAATAAATAAAATAGAGATATAGTAGACTCAACGCACAGATGATATGTATACATTATTCGCAACTTGTCGTAAAAGTATATAAGAAAAGAGAAAGAAAATGCAAAAAAAAGTTATCGAAACAGAAAATTGGAGCAGGTCGCATGGCATTTCAAGGAAGTATATTTGCGCTCGCGTTACAATTTTTTTCCAACGTGTAATTCGTGTGGATTGTGTGCACACGTACAATCTCGTGTGTGTCTTTAGGAGGGGTGTGTGTCATGTGTGTGTGTGAGTGTCGTGTCTCGTGAAATAGAGAAATATAGAAGAGAAAAATATGTTACTTTGTTTTTTTCTTCGTATCGCGTTTTATAATAACTACTCATAGCGATTAAAAGCCGTTCGTCGACCAAAAATGTTCGCGATACGGGTTGCTAAGTGTGAGCGACCGTTCAGCCAATGTAAAATAAATCGGATCTGTATCCCTGAACTAATAAGTAACTAAGAACCATCCTTTTTGCATTTAGTACGTCATCACTGTTTTTTTAAAGAGAATATCTTTTTATCATTTTTCTGCTTTGCTGTTTTCACAATAAATAAACTTTTTGAGAATGCGGGTCGTGTACGTACATAACTGGGAAGGTGTTTTAACACTGAGCGTATAACAATGATCTTAGTAAGTAAGGGAACAATAAAACAATACAAAGTAATGTAATCGATAGCTGATGTAAGTAGCAGAGGCCCGTGTAGAGGCGCTGACGAGTCTGTTGCTGGAAGAAGGAGCTTACTTGAGCAGCTGGTGTGCTCGTTCGTTTGCCACCTGTATCCTCGTCTCGTTCGATTCTCCCTAAAAAAATGAAATTTCAGCATTAACCAAAAGGTAAAATTACCGATTCAATCGCAATTATTCAACGGCAAACAATTAAATGTCGACAATTCAATTTGGCTCTTCGTTTTAATTCAATTTTCTCTTCATTTCAATTTGCAGACTATGGAACCGAAAAAAAACAACGAGGAAATAGTTTGGATCTAAGGTACCTTGCGATTAATTCTGTCAATCTGCCTGTTCTGATTCTCCAGTTCGCTGCCCATATCGACAGCCATGTTCCTGAGATTGCCAATCATGGTGTTGACTTGTCCCATGTTATCCTCCATCTCGCCCTCCCGAGCGTCGCCGGTAATTCTGGCGATGTATCCGCTCTGTGGCCCGATACCGTTACGGTCATCCATCACTCGCTGGGGTTGATTATTCACGACCTTACCATCGTCGTTGCCTTTCCACGTTCCTTCATCCTCCTTAAAACTCGAACCCCTGCAATGTCAAGTTTCCATATCAATTTCGTCATCATAACTCATCCAATTTGTACGCCTGTCCTGTTTCACCCCCCGAGATCAATTTCAATTCATCTCTTGTCATAAGCAAAAAAATTTGTCCTTCCCAATTCATATTCTAAAACTTTTTTAATAAAATTAATCACATTTTACTATGAATAAAGTTGCAAGTAATACCGCATAAAACTTTTCAGTTAAGATTTTCATTCATTTACTTTTTTATTATTATTATTTTCACAAATTCTGAATGCTCTTTTTTTATTTCTGTTTGCAATGTTTTTCGTTAATTGAAAAAGTAAAACTGAACGAAACAAAAACTTACTTGTTGCACGGCAAGACGCACAATCCACAACATTTTTCCATGCCAGTCAAGTTTTTCTCAGCCTCACGCATGTCTGCGTTGATCTGGTCCATACCCTCCTCGATTCGATCCAGTTGTTCTGTTTCATTTAATTAACAATGATCAATCAACTGTGCTTCATTTCAAAAAACATTGACACACACAAAAAAACTCGACAGAAATAAAATTCTCTTTCTCAAAAAAGAAAAAAAAAAGTTTGCAGAATGTACGTGTTGCAAAATTAACTTTTTGTTCTCCAGGGTTTTTTTTATTTCAAAAATTGCCAGTTTTATATCTAGTCCACACCTTGCACACTTACAAAGTTTTCAGAGCCGAGACTCTTGATCAGCCTGGTTTATTGATCATGCAAACAAATTGTCAACAAAAAAACAAAAAAAAAATGAATACGATAAATAAATGGAAAATTCAAGACGCTTGATAGCACTTGAATTTTTAATTCAACATTTATCAAGGTTGTTTGAGATTTGTATATTTTATTCATATTACAAAAATTGGATTCTTTTCAATCCCGACATCTCATTCAAGAAAAATGTACTTTAAAAATCTCCGGAGTCATTTGTCTAGTTCACAAATAATGTCAAAAAGATTAAAACACGTCGAAACATCAATTGTCTGTTTAAAAAAGGAAAAGAGGAAAAAAACGTCATACGTCGATGACCCATATAAGTTGGTGAAGAATCATTACAAGGTCTATATATAATTTACTCTTGACCTAATATCCGCGCCCTATATGACCTCTGCACTTTTGGGCTCGCAACTGGGTTATATGGTACAATATACAGTTTCCCAACTTTTTCACCCCCCGTCTCTCTAAAATATCAAAAGCTCATTGGAACGATTTTCACAAAACAAAAGTGAAGTTTGATTTGAAAAATCACGGGCGAATAATAATAATGTTGAAAGGAACCACCGGACTCATGATCGCATCCTCAGACAAACAGTTTTCGACGAGATTTGATTGCTCAACAAACTAATAGACGTGAAGTAATCGTTGTAATCTTGATGGAATAGACGGGAACTAAATTATGACGATAAATCCGGTCTCTTGAACCTATAAATTCACGTCACTCCGTGGGGAGATGTGATATCAAGCGTCTTTCTTTTCCAAGTTATCCACTGTGATTAATTAATCTCTACTAATTAAAACACACCATCTCATATATCCAAAAATTCGGACAATCTTTCTTCTTCCTCTTTGTTTCTTTATTCTTTCCTGTTTTTTTTTTTCTCACACCAGTCTGACAATTTATATTTATTGCTTTTGCATTAACAAGGCAGAACAAAAAAGGGAATGAACAATTCAAAGGTAGCAAAAGTTTGAGGCAAACGTAGATTAAGGTTGTTAATCGGGTATTCAAACTGAAGTATTAGACTTGATGTAAAATCGAGCGTGAGAGTTGGCCGTTAAGGTGTCAGTGAGCAAATGATTATTATGCAAACAGGTTGTGAGTCGCGAGGTTCGGTACCATATTCGAGATGTGAGATCGAGTGTCGAGAGGTATTCAATTTATTTTATTTTATTTTATTTTTTTCCAGACAAAAAAAATGTGTATACATTTTTGAGTCGTTTTTATATTTAAAAATTTTTTTTGCTGCGTTTGTTTCTGTATACTGAAGACTGCTCTTACGGTGTCGTCAACAGAAATTATTGATATGATGGCTTACCGCCTTGCTCGTCCAGCATAACGAGGGATTTCATCCCGACCTCGTGGCTCTAAACAGGCAACCGACCAATAAAGAGAGGCATTAAATTTCACAGAACCACCGCGTTTATGCACAAAACAATCTAGACCAAGTGTCGTTGTGAATTGTTTTTTTTTTTTTTTCCCGGACACTTGCAAATGTACCTTTTTGCGCAAGAAAGAGGTCAGAGATCCGGGAACACATTTCTTCTTTCGACAAAAAAATTCAATTGTCATTTTTGTTTCAGTTTTATATTTCTTGTCGCGTTTTGGTATATAATAAATGTTTTCGAGTTTTTCCAAATTTGGCTTATAAATAGTTCGAAAACGTTATCATGAAGCTCATTTGAAAATCAATCGACCTTGAACTCCTGTTGAATAAACCAAGCCAAAGTCTGTGGCGACAAAACCAAAATTATATTTTAAATGAAATATTCAGACGGGCATTAATGAGCCCGAGTTGTTCTGATTTCAATAAACTAGCGATTGACCTAAATCGCGTGTAATGCATCCGTTTCCCTCTATCGCGATAAATAAAAACAGAGTCATATGAAAAGAAGCGCGGAAGTGTGTCAAATATCAGTCACAATGTGGCGCGGTCTTAATCCACCCCGCGCAACATACGTGCAACCTAGTTTTTGGGCTGCGTCAATTGTGTTCCCCTCGATGATCTGATCCCTTGCTTGCGCGGTCATCTGAAAACAAATGTTCCTTCCCGTACGAAACGAGTCTCATACGTTTTACTCTCGACGGGTGCATTGAGAAATAAATAAATGTTGGCAGCATTGCATCGGCACAGTTGAAACTTTTTTCCCCCCATCTCATTTATCTTTTGATCTCTTTTTTTCTCCTATTTCTAAAAATAACAGACAAAAAAAAGTTTTGTTAATTTTAATTTTTTCTGTCGAGCAAACAAAAAGTTTCAGCTGTGCCTGCTAATAAAAATACTGGACTTGAGGATGGTTCGTATGGAACTGGTTAGATCTACAAGTTGGATCTAAAAATCTAAAGATGAGATTCTAATTTTTATTATTCGTTTTGTCAATTCAACAACTTTTTTTTCGTACCAACTTGATATCTACTTTGGGTGAATTTTCTGTACAGTGCCTTGATCCGGAAAGTGGTGCAGGGATTTAGTGGGATAATGACGTACATGATCGACATCACTCGAGGCGTTTTTAGACAAAGCTCAGAAAACAGCGACACTGTATTTTTAGCTCATATCTTCAGAAGTTTACAGAACATTTACGTTTCAAAGGGGGGGGGGGAGAAATAAAGAAGAGTAAACAAGACTATGTACACAGATTAGTTCATGAAATCAATGATTAGTTCTTTTTTTTTAAGTCGAATGCAAATAAGTGTAGATGATTTTTTGAAGTGCTTACCCCCTTGGTGGTCTAACATAATCAGAGTGTTTCTGCCAACATCCTCACTCTAAAAATCAAAATGAAAAACAAAACGAAAAATGATGAGAAAGAAAAGAAAACTAAAAATGTAAAATAAAAATTATAAGAGCAGTACGGGTTATTTTGACAAGAAATACGAATTTGATGTTTCGTGGGCTATATTTTATTTTGATTTGATATATTATACATGTATATATTATATTTATAGTATATATTATAATAATTATTTATTGAATTAAATTGTTGCGAATGAATCGCATTTATTTTCCGTGATCATGAGACACGAGAGAAGTTAAGTATCTTAAAAATTATGTAGGCGTCAAAAGAAAAAAAAAATTAATTAAAAAATTAAAAAAGGTTCTACAAATATGTTGTTTGAATAATTTTTAAATGATCGTCATAAAATATTGTATTTCTATTGAATCAATTGAATATTATTTTGATACCAAAATTAATAACTGCCATAATGACCCAAATGTCAAACTAACCCATACTGCTCCTAAAAGAAAAGAGAAAAAGGGAGGGAAAAAGATAGAGCGTGACAAAATAATGAATCAAATAAAAAAAATGATCTTCTTCAATTTGCTTCTTTTTCCCCGTAATTTTTGGTTAAAAAAGATCATCCACTGAGCGTCGTTTATGAGCTCGCCCTCATCTTGGCGACCCATCGAAATCTCTTAAGCGTCGGAGAGCCGTTCTCCTAAGTAACGAGATTTGTCTCCCCTTATTTCCTATGAGGAATTAAGGCGAGTGTATATACGAAAGTTTGTTTAAATTGCATCGTAGCAAACTCGGTTATCGTTTGCGACGCGCAGTGGATCGGCTATAATGATCCCGGATAAATTAAATGTAAACGTTGTGAAAATTTGTATACCAAAGTCATAACGTCAATCATCGCGCGGAATACCTTTCAGCCAGTCGACTTTCATATAGTGCCACTTTTCGGAGATACATTTTTCGGGGTTAAGTGCAACGAGATATCGACGAATTCAAATTTATTCAGACGGTTATGATATACTTATTCATACAATAACCATTTTTCGAGACACATTTTACAACTTTTCAAAGCGCGGAGACATTTTTATGGGATCTTTTCTCGACTGTCTGAGAGGTTCCGAACCGCTGCACTGAAAAGAAAACGAAATATAGATGATAAATTATTAAATAAATAATAATGCGAAAACAACAATCATAATAGTAACCACGATGATATGAAGTGAACAACAAAAGAGTCAAGGATGATATAAAGTTGCATTAAAGGAATTTCATGTATTGAACAATTCTTTTTTTAATTTTATTTTAGATTTTTTTAACTACTGCCTCTAAGGTTTCCAAAGGACAAACATCGCTACGGCTAAGAACAAGTACAGATCCACACTAGAACGAAGTTACGAAGACTGAAAGCGACACTGCTAGAAGCTCTGGCGATGCTACGCACAATTCTGTTACTTTTCATTTTTTTTTTTTTTTAGTTTCATTCATTTTAAGTCGTTCCTTTTGCGATCGAAAAATTGAAATTCCAAAACAAAATTAATTAAACCAAAAACAAAACTCCAACTCGCAAGTTTATCACTTTTATTTTGTTCATTTACAACTTTTTGTTTCCTAACTTTTTTTCTTTTTTTTCAAATTTGATATACCTATAAAAACAAGAACTTAATTTTTACGATCGACAACCGAAACGCCAACGCGGGAAATAAATGCTCGGGTCGAGTGGTGCAAACTCGCCCAGAGGATTTATCCTGATCCGCGGGTGATTTTCATTTATATACTGGAGTCTTTATTTTATTTCATTTTTGCTGAGTCTTTTTTTTTATTTCTTAATTTTTCATTTTCAGTCTTTCGTGTGTGTGTCCGAGAGTGCACTTGTGGATTACCATTTTGAGTGAAAAACGTGTCGCGCCGCGTTGCGGCGGTATTTCAAATCATTTTTAATGTACGCATGCAAAGTTTCGGCTTATTAATCAGATAAGCTGGGGGATGATCAATAACCGAGCGCAACTATTTTTCCCCGGGCGGAGGCCACAAAGAGATCCGGTGTCTTTGAACCATGATTCAAAGGGGGAGGGGGGGAGGGAATTATTGATTGTACAAAAAAAAGGTCATCGTGGGAGACGTTAATAAACGGGTGGTTTTTTTTTCTCTCCACCACCTATTTTTTCATTCGCGCTCAAATTGATTGAAACTGCGTGCACAAATTTTGCAAGTTGTTTTAACCTAATTAATATGCTCTCGGTTCATTAGTGTGATTACCCCTTTGGTACGCTCTTTTTTATTTAATTGAAATGATCATTTCTGGCTTGGTTTGCAGTTACCAAAATTTTTGGACACGTTTTTTCACTCAAACGAGTGTGCGATCTGCGGAATTCAGAAACGATGAAGAGTATGTCTGTTACAGACGGCTGTTTAGTGACACGTAACCGGGACTTTGTGGAGTGTTGAGAAGAGTCGAGAATTGCAGCTGGAGGGTTTAGAGCACCAGAAATAAGTATAGTAGCAAGTCTTAGTAGCAGCTAATTATATGATGGGGTGACAATTATAGTTATATGATATCGTTGATTGTTCTTGTCAGCTGTTCATGATTGTAAGATAATTGCCATGGCTGGAAAGCCCGAGGGAGGTTTGAAAGCGTTATTCCCTCAGGGACCACGTGACACGACTCATGCCTCAATTTTATGGATTCGTTAGTTGCTCCACATTTCATCTTCGTCTTGTGAGACGTGCACTTTTTTTCCCCCTCTTTTCATACATTTTTGGTTCATAATAATGGTTTTTTTATCAGATAAACTTCATATGGAACATTCAGAAACGTTTATAAACATTACTGTCGTCTTAGAAAAAGCTTGAAAAAACTTTTCCAAATATTTATTAAACGTTTTCTCAACGTTTCAAAAATACTTAAAATGTTAACGTCAAAAGGACGGATCAAAAAATGAAAAAAATGTAATCATTTTTAGTAAAAAAAGTAAAAAAAAAAAAAAAAAAAACGTTGCAATATTTCGAACTTTTCATCATTTTTTGTCGTTTGCAAGTTTCTTTGTCATTTTTAGAAAAATGTTTAGTTATTAAAAATTGTAAAGAAATTCATATTTAGAAATTTATGAGTTATTTTTATCTATTTAAAGAAATGTTTTCAACTAAAACCAGTTTTATTAATAATGAAAAAAAGAAACAACAAATCCAGTGAAACGATAACAACAAAAATATTGCAAAAAGTATATTTCGATAATGATATCAATCGAATGATTTTTCAGTTCTTTTATGATCTGATGAGAGATCTATACAGTTTACAAAATAAACTAAAATATTTGTCCCTGTTGATAACTAATCAAAGATATTAATCTTTATTATAACAAAAATTTCATAGAAATTAAAATCTTTACATTTCATATTCTTTTCACATGAATCATATGCAATTTTACTTTTTTAGTGTTAAATAAATTTATATAATTTAGGTGAACATTTTTCATTATTCAAACGTTTTATAAACGATGACAGTTTTGCGATATCGTTTGTGCAAAACTTTGTGTTCCATACGGAAGTTTATGGTTGATATAAATCGAAGTGTTTGAGCAGTGTAACAAGATGGTAAATGTTTGAACCGCGCCAACCAACACCTTATTAACCAACCGGACATGACAACAGCAAACGTGAGATGAGCACCTTACCTGGCCCTCAGATAAGCGACCCGAAACGCGCCCAACCACCACCGATCTCCCATTTTATTTTGTCTCCTCAAATTCAACCCGAAAAGAAAAAATAAAATGATGCGGCGGTGTTTGTTAAACGAGATTTACGGCCGACACGTCGGCCTCGTTCGCGACATTTTCGCGCTCGATTGGCACAATTTGTGCGCGATATCGACAAATCGCGGAGCTCTTACTTTAACGTTCACCCCAGGCGCTCGATTGCTTTCTTTTATTTCGACTCTTTGGACAAATTCGAGTGTCTCGTCGATTATACTGTTACTATGCACTTTTTTGCCGGGTAAAGTGAAAAAAAAGAAAAAAAAACGATAAAATTAAATGAAAAGCAAAAGAAAAGCTGACTAAAATAATTTCAACAAAAAGGTTTTTCTTTTGGATCTTTGAAAATAATTTTCACTTTAATTTCATCGCGAATTTTTTCATTAAAAAAAGAGGACTCCCAATCATTTTAGTAGACATGTTGATATTTTGCAAGCTGTAACCGTGTGGACTGTTTTGTTAGTATGTTAAAAGTGGCCCCTGGTTAGTAAATGTTGAAGAAAAAAAAAAGAAGAAGTCAGCTAGTTTAAAAGTTGAAAGAAAGATGTATGTAAACAAGATGGTTGTAAAATCGTAATTGCATTAGTACGAATAACTCACCTCCCTGGTCGTCGAGTGCGACCAGAGTGCGGATGCCAGCCTCCTTGCTCTAGATAGACAGAGGCAGCAAAACACAAACAACCACCACCAGTGTTAGAGTGAGTTATTTTTCAAGTTTAAGTATATCAAGTATCATAATAAATATTAGCATATAACATCAGTATTAGTATATAAGTATCGGCTTAATATATAAAAAAAAGTTCACAAGTGCTGTTTAGGTATCATTAGTATTCGTATGGTAAGTATAGTAATCGTGATCGGCGACATGTTGTTAGTATATCTATCAAGTATACAAGTATCCAAACTGCTCGTATACAAAGAGGAAGCTTTGGTTGTTGTCATTGTGATGTCTCTTTTGTGTTCTGACGATCGGTTGTGAGAAGTTTGACACAAAAAAAAGTAACCTGCAGATCTCCCATGATGAGATTCATATTTCAACATTGGTTAAAATATGTGTTCAAAAACACGTATTTTTACAGACTTAAATCATGGTGATGTGTCATGGCAGTCACACAGCGAAAAATCAATGTGACTTGGTATCACATCGACCCAGATTTGTACGGTTTATAAGGTAAGTAAAATAAAACCAGACATTTTAAAATTTAGTTGAAATTGATCGTATATAGAACAAATAAAAAATCTGTGTGACGTCAGATCACACAGAACTGAGTCAGTGTGATCCTATCATCACACAGATCAAAATGAGCTAAATGACTCAGTGCGACAAAATTACACCAATCTTGTGACATTAATCAGAGTAGTAATTATTTGTCGAAGGAATGTTTGAAATCCATTTAGGTGTGTTCAAGGAAGATTTACAGGTTATTTATTCTCGTGCGACCGAAAAAAAGAAACTTCCTCGTTGTCGCGGTCCATCGAAAATTTCGATTCCCTGCATCTGGGACATTTGCAGCGACACAGTCTCATCAATACAAATGCAACGTCATGAACGATTATGCAACGACCGTTTCATTGCAACGACGGTCAAGCCTGCATAATGATTCATGACCATCGGGATCGTGCATGAATGTTGTGCATCGGTGAAGTTTGACAACTACTGGTCTGATTTCAGTGGGAATGGCTACGGTGATGGTGTGATAATTACTTTTTTTTTCCTTTCGCAGTTTAGTCATTTTGTCCCGCGAAAAATAAATTCTCAGTTCAACTCAATTCACTGACAGCCGTCATTGAAAAAACAAAAATAAATAAACAATAAAATGATCCGAGTCAAATAACTCTGAAATCAAATTGAAAAGATGCTCGAAATATGTTGAAAATAATAAACTAAAGCACCCGCGACTACTGTCGCAGAGGCGCGACGAAATTTCGTTTTTGTTTTCTACATTTTTCTTGTTTGTTTGCTTTTCACTCAGTCGCCAAGTGCATGTTATCAATTTAAAGTTAGTGGGTCGTGTCAGTCCTAAGTGCGAGGCAAAAATATACGTGTCGCAGTTTGGGAGGGTGAGGTGTGAGATTATCGACAAGCTTCGTCAATAAGTTGGCAGCCGGATCAATCCGGTGAGTGCGACCGAAGCTCATCAATCTTTGTACGTCTTGTCTACCAAAATGGAGTAATTTGTCCGCCATATCAATTACTCAATTTTGCGTGGTGGTAACCAAAAAATAAAAAAAACAAAAATGTACCGAAAACCGACGGAAGAGATACAGAACAAAAAAATTGAAATCAAGAGATTAAACTGGGAATACAAAAAAGTGCATGAAACTGGTGAGTTGTCAGGTGATAAGCGATGCGCACGAGATGGGCAACAAATTTCGCGTAGGGGTTTTGGTATTCGCACACATGATCGCAATAATGTTGGATTGAAGGCGAACATTGCTACATAAATGCTGAGAAAGAAACGTCATAGAGAGAAAAAGAAAGATGAGAAAGAAAGAGAGAGAGAGTCAGGCAGAGAGAGAAGGGTAGAGATAAAAATATAGCAAGAGAGACATCGAGGTCAAGTGAGAGAGAAAAGAACAGTCAATTTTTAGGGGGGTCTCCCGTGAGAGGGGCTCGGTAAACAATCAGCAATTAGGCTCGATTAAGAAGATGACAAATACCAGCTCAACGTTGACGGGACATTTAAAGAACGTTCGGGAAGTTTCCGCCGTTGCGAAAGTTTGTTCTCGAGAGTATAACAAAAGTTGAATCAAATTGCATGTTTAATCTTTCTGCCTCGGAGGAAACTGGAGCAATTGACCGTCTAGATTGCTGATAGCAAACATAATGGGGAGCATTGGGTTCTGATACACCAGCCATAATTGATCAGCATTGCAGATCGCTGGTTGGATCTTGCATCCTCCTTTGACTGTTGTATTTGAAAGTGCATACCGTGTGGTTGTCGGTGCAACTTTGAGTTGCAAAGTCAACTGGTATCCATCATCTTCTCGAGGCCGGTCTTGTCGTGTGAAAAATAAAAACAAAATGAATAAATAAATCATAAGTGCTGTCGGCATTGGTGTTGTCAAGTACCAGCTTGTTGTGTTTCTGTGTCTTAAACATTAACATACAGGTCAGCCGCTACAACATCACCGATAGCAACAGAAAATTGGCAGGAGCAGTGGGTGGTAGCAGTGTGCCAGAGATCCAGTGTCCAGAGGACGAAGCTCAACACGTCAATCTTCGGGGATCTCCCATCAACTCGGATGAGAAAGCTAAGCCTCTCCAAGGAGGCAGGATAAAAGGACTTAGGGGCTGTTTGTATCGAAGGGTCTGTGTGTCACATCCTTCACCTTGGGTTTCAAGTGCTAAGATAACTCGAAGATCGAGAGAGCAAACAAACATCACAATCAGGCAAACTACATCTAGGCCCTCGCTGTTGCCAGAAAGGTGCGCCCTTTTACTTCCCATCACCGTCGTCCTACACCGTCTGGCAACAAGGACAGCCTCGGATATGACTGTGCATACCACATCGAACCACACACATGCAGAGAAAAAAAAACGCTTTTTTTCTCGATGGCGGACAGTCATGCAGGATAGGAAGGGACGGTGTGACGATCCAAAGATCCCATTGTTGGGGTTTTGATTTTTGGTATTAAACTAGAAATGTGATGTGAATGCGAGCGCCAACTTGGGATCGCAATTTTTCTTTGTTATGAAACGATCCCAAGTTGGGGGATGAGGTCGACAAGCCGAATTCGAGACACTGTAACGGCGTTACGGTTAAATCCGATAGTTCCGGAGTTAGGGATTAGACAAATCAACGTTACAGTGTCCGGAATTGCCAAGTTCGGATGATGAACGGGGCACGTCGCGCTGCGAAAACAAGAGAACGGAGAAGGCTGGGTTGAAGGAGCGACCGGACGAGATGGCCGTAGGACGTGTCGTCTGAACGATATCAGGGAGACAGAGACAGACAACAGAGAAACAGAGACATACATAAACAGTCATGAAAAGACAGTGCAACTGTACCGACTTTTCGGTTTAGGGTCATACGAATTCCTCGTCGTCACCTATGATTTTTTCTTTCTTTTTTCGTCATTATTCATCGTTTTTTATTATTATTTTTTTTAGTTTTCCATCTTCTACCCCGTTCCTACAAATACTACTTATCACAGCGACACGAAACGCAGCCATCGACGCGGACCTTTTTGTTTTTTTTTCTGATTGAAAAGAATTTCCTTTTTTTTTTTTTTTCGTTTTGTATTTGCAATTTTGAGTCTCACGTCGACACTGCGTCGTGTCTCAATAAGATTCCTCTTTGCAGCACCTCGAACTTAATTAAAATTACACGACATCGGTCCAATTTGTCAGCTCGGTTGTATAACAACTCGGGCCGATGGTCGCGGAAAACCTTAAATGCTATGGAAAAGTCAAGAGTCGAAAGTTTTCTTTTTATAGGTTGTAGAGTAAAAATAACCATCTCGGGTATTTATTTTTTAACTGCAACCGCACTTTCGACTGGCTTGGATATTTGTTATAAATGCGAACGAAGTGGTTGCGAAACGAGCGACTTACCTCCTCGCATAGTGCCAGCATGCGCCTCGTACTCTCCAGCGACTGAAACCCATAAATGCGAAATGTTAATCCAAAGAGTGATAAAAACGAGAAAAAGGGAATCTATACGTGTTACAAGTTTATTTATTTTTCCCCCTGTTATTTTTGATATCTGAAAAAGCTATCGACATTGATCTTTCGTATTTCATGGCGAATAAAAAAGTGCTGGTGGAATCAATATTTCAGAGTCTTCGTAAATCAATTATCTCCGTTTCAAAATTTACAGTTAGAATTAAACGCGATTGCAAAATATTGACCAAACAAATTGGCTTCGTATCGATCGGCCCATCTAGAGCCTTTTCTTTTCAGCAGCTATTTTCTTTTTCTCTATAAAATTTCATCCGCAGTTTTATCTTCACTATCCCCAAGGTCGAACATCGGTCCAATTAACCTTCACCTATGCGTTTTAGTTCAAGACGTTTAATCGCAAGGAAAACGTGACTGTTTTCCCTCGACTATTTATATCCCCGGTTGGATGCGCAAAATGACGTGCTCAAGCAATTGCACAGCTACTTCGAACCGGAAGTGACCAAACAAGAGTCAACTATTTTATCACTTGAAATTGTTCAATAAACGTCCGAAATTTTACAACCAACATTTTTAATTCAATTTCGTTTTCATTTATTGATTCAATTTTCATTTGATTTTAATTCAATCTCACCTCATCTGTAACTTGTTGTGTTTTGAACTGTAACTCCTGAAGTTCCGTCCGGGGCGGGCCAGGCTCTGGCGCCCCCGCGTCTGACGTTGGTGCTGGCATTGTGTAGGTTGTGGGCCGACCCTTTGTTTACTATCTCCACTTAATTTAAGCACTCAGGCCGCAAATCGTCCAAAATTGATCTGCAATTGAAAATCAAAGTTTGTTCATTAGTCGAGTACGCGAAGATCAGTTAACGAGATCGCAGCTCTCTAATTTTCAAATTTAATCATCACTCGGAAAGGGGAGGGGTAGCGAGGGGACGATGAAAACGACGCGATGATTTGTGAATCGGGATTCACTTATGGAAATTGAATTGAGCTTCGGGTTGGCGGGGAAAAATGAATACATAATTTATCAGCTTGAATATACGTTTCTCCGATTCAATGAGGCAACAGGATGAGATCAACGTGTTATTTATTAATGTGATCCAATCATTACTCATCGTTGCATGAGACACATGCCAATGATTTTCAACTTAACAATATATTCATTATCAATTAGAACGAAAATAATTATCATCCAACAATTTTCCAGGAAGAAGAAATTAAATTTCTTTGAATTTTTTTCAATCAATATTTATAAACCATACATATATAATGTATATACAATATTTTTTATATCGAATAAATATATATTATAATATACTATATATACAGTTACATAGAATATAATTGAATGGAAATGTAATATTAATTTGAATATAAAAAAAGAAATGGAAAAAAAATAGATGAAATTTGATTTCTGAAATCGCAAAATATTCATACAACTGCTGTTCGAATATAAGAGCGCTTGAAGAATGTGTATCCGCAAGTTTAGCGATGCGCATACACAGCCGCCAAACACGGACACACCAATGCCAGTCTCTATGTAGATGAAACAAAACGCCGAGTAAGAAAATCAATACTAGATTGCGCGCAGCTGCACACTCTCTCTCCACGTGTAGACACTTTTGGCTATGCATCTAAGCGAATTTCGCTGTCAAGAATGGATGACCACTCTGACAGAGTGTCGAGGGGTTGGCTGGACGTCGGCC
Source organism: Trissolcus basalis (assembly GCA_025266255.1). NCBI lineage: Eukaryota > Metazoa > Arthropoda > Insecta > Hymenoptera > Scelionidae > Trissolcus > Trissolcus basalis. Next base: position 23,057 of record JAAMPD010000145.1, read on the forward strand.
GCCGACCGTCGGGGGCGGACAATCGAATTCGAAACAATGCTGTAATATTGTGCAATCCGATCTATTTTTAGGGCCAGCACAACAATCGTCGCCATTAGCGCCCTGTCCTTTTCGCACCCGCACAATTTTATCAAGGACTCTATTACCATCCGAGAATTTCGAACGGGTTTTCGGGTGAACTTGAATTCTAAACAGCGTTCTATTTATTTTATCATCTTATTCCTGAAGGACGCCACTTTTTATTTAATAACTTCATTTTTTTTTATTACCAAATAAATTTTCAAACCGTTTTATTTATTCAAAACTTTGGAAAAAAAATGAGAGAAATTAATTTTGAAAAAAAAAAATTGTTTTTTAAGGTGGAGAGAAAAATGTAGGGGAGATATAAAAAAGTGATAATTTAAAATATAAAGAACAAACGTTAGAAGGGCGAATTGAAATAAGTTGGATAAAATCAAAGAAAATGTTAAAACGTACATTTGAATTTCAAGCAATGATTTGAATCGTAATCAAATTTTACAAAATGGACGAATTTTCATGCCGAGTTGTATAATTGATGTCAAACACTGGTGTGACCGTGAAAAAGCTTTTGCATTATAGATATGCATTTTGAAATACACAAAGGTTGAAGAAAAAAAGTGAAGATCGCGACGTCAAATAGAGATAATATAGCTTTCATAAAATGAAGGGACGGTTGTTCCTTTTTTTTCTCTCGCCTTTTTTTGAATCTGTCCTGGTGATTTGGCTTTTCATCTTTTTATTTTTATATAAACTACCATAATTGTGGGCAATTTGGTGACTGAGTGTGAAAACACGAGAGGAAACTTGGAGAGCAAATTGTTTCATTTTCGATTGGAGAGTATTTTATTGGGTAGTAAAAAGCAAATTTCTCCTCTTAAAGGGCATGTATTATTAAAGTTCATGGCGATGTTGAATTAACATCAAACAAAGCCGAACGTTTGGTATTTCTCATCTCGAAAAATAATATCGAAAATTCTTGTGTCGCTTTTGTTCAATTCAAAAGTTAAAATTTATCAATCGAAAAAATGCCATTTTTATCAGAACCTTGTTTTCGTTTGTTTCATTTTATTTATTTATTTATTTATTTTTTTCTTTTTGTGCAAAACAAAAGTTGTCTTTGAAAAGTGAATTGATGAATTTCACTGTTTGGTTTTGTTTTGTTTTTTGTTTTCTTATGAATGTAAAACTTTGAATAATAAATAATCACTTTCAATTCGGTAGATATGAAATTAATCAATGTTAAAATTAGAAATGAACAAGTTTTACGAACAAATTAATAACTTCCAACTGTTTCGAAACTGATCATTACATTAAGTTGGATTAACTAGATTAAAACTAGTTCAAGACTAAAAAATTGAAGTAAATCGCAAAGTTTTTTTTTTATAAACAAGAAATCAATGTTCAAATAACTTGATTTGCACTTTCTTTTTGCTTTTAAGTAAAAAAATGGAATTTATTTTGTTTCTATAATTGAAATCTTATGGAAAAATCAATTTAAAACAATTATTATTTTTAGGATTGAATATAATGAAATAAGTTTGAAAAAATAAATGAATAAATAAAATAAACACAGTGCCAAAAAAAGTTTACTGTGTTTCACAATGACTGAACAATCTAATGTTTTTTAAACTCATAACAAAGTCAATTAAATCCGTCAACAAATTACCATCCAACAATACTTATATACAAACCACTAATTGCGCGCTAAGCAATTAAATTTTTACACCGCAATCACTTGTTACATCGGTTATAACGTAACACCGTTAACAAAAATTTTCCAACGGATGAACGTTCATTTTCATACGTCTGACTTAAATCGTCCAGTTCCACTTGTCACAAACCGCATGTTGTACATTTTTAAAATATAAACATTCCCTTAGACAGTAATGAATTTCCTGTTTACATCTCTTTCTTGGAAATAAAAAGATCCCCTTGTTTTTATCCACTCAACCAGAAGAGAGAGAGAAAAAAAAAGAAACGACCCGTCACAACTCCTTCGCCTTTTCAGATGCAACGCAAAACGACAACCAAAACTCGTGCCAAAAATAGGTCAAACAAATTAACCAGTCAACTTGTTTCTTTCGCTTGAGAAAAATTTGCTAATCGTGACTTAATTTCCAAAGAAACCTTCGGAATGATAAAAACTGGATATTCATAACTCAAAAAGACCGAAAAAAAACGAGAAAAAAATTTTTGTTCAACCAGGAAGAAGAAACGAAAAAGAATAGAAATAAAATTGACGTAAAGAAAGGTGAGATAAAAATGTAAACACAAGAAGATGAAAAGGAAAAGTGGGAAAAAGTTACTTAGGTTTTTATGTCCCGCGACGTGCGTCAGAACATGATCGCGTATTAGGATCGAGAAATGCGGGGCGTCTGTGCGACGAGACACCGGAGAATGAGCATGGGGTGAGAAGTGCGCGCCAAGTGGAGTGGGTCCGTTGATGGTCAGACGCGAGTGGGACACCGAGCGTCCGCATTGGTTGCAACACTTTTTGTCAGTACAATTGCGCGCCCTCTATGGGACCATGAGTCACGACCCTGCCCGCAACGTAATCACGATCATTTTTCCCGACACATTGCGACGCTGCTGCACACGCTTATGTATAGAGTAATGACTTTAAACTTGACCCACTTTCCCGCGGCCCGAAATCCTAGCGCGCTTTTGGGGATTACCCGACGATCGTTTCATTTAAATGACGAGAAAAGAAAATTACACCTCGTGTCATCAAAATAAAAACAATATACATTCGCTCGCACTTTTCTTTCAACGAGTAACGTTTATTATTTCACTTTGTCTATACTTTTATCACTGAAAAATCAACGAAAGTTACTTATTGTTTACCGTTTTCTAAATTAAAAAAAAAATCTATATCAAAAAATTGTGATGAAAAAATGTTTGTCTCGATATTCAAGGTCAATTGTGTGTACTTTCGTTGGTATATTGTTAATCATTAGTTCATTTTGTTAATTTAATCTCAAAAAATAAACAAGCTATTGTTCTCGTTTGTTTAATATTTTCTGAATTAAAACATATGTATGTTTATATTTGTAGCTACAAGGTCAAATGTTTATACTTTCGTTTGTGTATCTTCGTTATTAAATTTTGCTCACTCTTGTTTAGCAAAAAACAGTAAAACAAAAAGTACTTTTATTACGTTTTTCAATATTTTTTAAATTAAACAAAAAAACAAAATAAAACGAACATTAATTAATGTTTTCACCTACAAGGTCAATTATTTACACTTCCGTTTTTCCATTTTTCTTCGTTATTTAGTTGTCTTACTTTTTTAAAGAAAATTAAACAGAAAATTGATAGAATACATTTTAGTGTTTTCTAATTCTGAAGATGAACAACATTTTGGAACAATTGTTTATGGTTTAATCTACAAGGTCAACTGCAGCCTCAATTTTTAATCAAAAATGTTCCTCATCACATTCTGCATAAATCCATTGTTTATTCCATCTCCGGGATTTTTAATGAATTATTTATTGCCCGTCCGTTTGCGAATTTCATTTAATGGTATTAAACTCCAATTATACTCATGACATTTAAATATCACCGAAGGATATTTATTTATCGACATCCCGTCAATGGAAATTAATGAAAAAACAATAAAAGAAGAAGAACAAAACAAAAAAGTAGTATGAGAACTGTAAGAATGATTTTTTTCTCTTCTTTCCAATTTGCTATTCATTTTTTTAATGGCGAACCGTTTTGTACCTTGACGTGTCATTTTCCATCGCTTTGTTTCCACTACGAAGTTTGTAACACGAAAGTCAATTACTCATCATTAAATAACCAATAGCAAATTACATGCCAAAGATGTTATTAGATTGTTTACTTGTAAACATGATTCTACCCACAATTTTGACAACTCGCGACAAACTTAAACTGTCATTTGAAACGTCAATAAAGTAAAGCGCAAAAAACTGAACTTTTTAAATATTTTTTCTTTCTTTTTTCGCTTTATTTTTGTCATTCAAATTAAACATTTTAAAACAGTGGAAATGATTGTTGGTTTAAGGAATTTTCTGAATGTCATTTCAATGACAAAATTATACACAATCCCAGAGGCACGTCAAGTTTATGAAATTTGGCAAATTCATTCTTTTCGTTCTACCTATTTTAATAACCGAATTGTTGTTTACTTTTTCTTTCTCTATCCAATCGTAAAAAAATGAACGTTTAATATAACATTTTTGTAAACTCATCGGAACAAATCATTTGAACTGTGGTATTTCGTGTTCGCAAAGTGTTAGTTAATTCATAAATAAATAATCGACAACAATCGTAATTTTCCAACTTTAAAAAGACGAGTTTATTTATAAACAACACAACATTATCACTCCTAAAGAACAATTCAATTTTTAGTTTTGCAATGCAAAAAGACAACGACACTTATTATAAAACAAAATATCAACTTCGAAGTGAACTATTTGATTTCTATAATGGGCGTTCAATTCAGAGGCGATTGATATAATTTCAAGGTCATGCGAGCATAACTCTTAAACTCCCTGAACTGTCACATAACACATTCTATTATGTCCCAGGATCAAATTGACACTTAACTATGGTTTCCATTTAATTGTCTGCCTGTAATCGAATTGAACTTATTATAATCAACTTATATATGAAAGAAATTACACAATGAAAAGCGAAGAACAAAAAAGAACAGAAATTGCATAATGTTCAATTACGTCTGCTACATTGTAATATTTAAACAATCACTATTTTCTTTTTCACACCGAAAATGAGCACTCAGTTGTCATTAATGTTGATTATTATTGAAACAAAATTTGTGTCTAATGATTTTGCTATTTTTATACGTTGAAAACAAAAGACCGAAGAAAATTAAAAAGAAGAAACACACATTTCTTTCGAACTCGGCTGTGTGCTGGAAATCTATTATTCATAAACGTCAAAATATCACTGACACACTTCCCACCAGGACGGCAGTTCAAAATTCGACTGACAACAACAAAAATATCAGTCAAACAAAAATCGTCGAAACGAAAAAAAAAACTGAAAAAAACGTTGTTTTTCGAATTGTCACAATTGATTGATCGGGTTGAACAATCTCGCATATCGATGAGTTTGGATCATAGTAAAGACAGTCTACCAGCGCCTTATCTGTTTGACATTTGGTAGCCGAAAAACGTCCAAAAAAAGGGAACCTCGAGAAAAACGGCCAAAAACACCGCACCCATTTGAGCACAACAATCAACAACCAAAATCGTTATCACACATAACCTAACCAAAAAAGCACCAAAAAAAGAAGGCCGGGGAGGGTGGGGGAGGGGGAAGGAGGGGGTCCCGTCAAAACAAACTTGGCTACCCAAGGGTTTTTTCGATCGCCGAAGGAACAAAATTCGCAATCACCAACTTGCGAGGAAAAAACGGGAAAAAGCGCGCGCGCGACTCGGGTCGACACTTGTCGCGATACGCCCGGCCCGCGATCCGACGAAAAATCGATAGCCCCGCGCGCTGCAACGACTTTTTCGGTCGCGCGGATTGAGAGCGCGACGGCGACACGGTGTCCCCTTGGCACCAAGCTACTCACCGAGTTTGCTCCGTGCTCCGAGCTCTCTGTGCGCCCGTGAGTGTCGTCGCTGTCTGACTGACGGAACACCGGGAACGTCTGGCCCCGAGTTGCTGCGACGCAGCTTGACGTGCGAGAGCGACTCGAACGTCTGCACGTCACACCGAACGGAACACAGCCCCAGTTGACCTCACCACTTGCCACCGGAAGTCGCCGGTTTCGCGCGCCGATCACCCCCGTAACTACCCGACCGAGTCGCCCCGTTCCTCCCAGTCGGACCGATACCAGTTCCCCGTTTCCAAAATGGCGGCAAATCACAAGATTCAAATCAATTTTATCGGTTGTTTTGTTTGTTGCATTGTAAACAATGCAATGACGGGGGATGAACAAAAGGGGTGAGTGGAAAAAAGGCGCGGCCACGGGGCGGGGGGAGTCGGCCGAACGGCCCTGCGAGACTTGAAGAAATTTGAGATTTGAAAGTCGACCAATGGGAGAGAGGGCGCGCGGGTTGGCCGAGAGAATGAGTGCGCGAGTGTGTGGTGGGACACGGACACGCGTCTCCATATTGGCCCGAATAGATTGATCCCAATGAAATTCTATTAAATTTCACATTCGCTGAGTTGTTGGGTGAGTACACTTGTTTACAACGTGAATTTTCAATCTTCGTCTTGTTTGAAGTAGAATATATGTTTGTCAGTCGCAAGTTGCTTTTCCGCTCCGTTGACACGTGAATGCGGGTAACGATTTTTTGAGGTTATCCCGTGTCTTTGCCTGTTTCTGCCAACATATGCAACCAATTATTTCAAATTAGTCCCAATCAGAAAGACGGACGATTGCTCCGATTAATTATTGTGTTGTTACATTTTGATTGGGTTGAGAATTCTGGTGTAAATCAATCTTGGAGTTGGTCTTTTAAGATTGTTTTGAGTTTTGAGATGTGCACTTTTCTAAAGCCTTCTTTTTCTTTTCAGATCCGGCTATAAAATGCCTCCCAAGAAATCAGTGGAGGAGACCGATCGGCTCACTCGTATCGCCATCGTCAATTCGGACAAGTGCAAACCGAAGAGATGCCGTCAGGAGTGCAAACGTACGTGTCCTGTTGTTCGGATGGGCAAATTGTGTATAGAAGTATCGTCGAATGACAAGATCGCTTCCATTTCGGAGGAATTGTGCATCGGTTGTGGTATTTGTGTAAAGGTATGTTGATAAAATTTTGATAAAATTATCAAATTGAAACATGATCAATGGAAAAATTACGTTTGACAATTAAATTGTATTAATTATTAGTTGGTTATTAAGTTCATATATCAAAGTGTATGTGTAGCACAAATAAACATAAATTGAAAAATTGAATTCTTTTTTCAGAAATGTCCATTCGAGGCAATATCAATCATCAATCTGCCGAGCAACTTGGAAAGAGAAACGACTCACCGTTACTCAAAAAATTCGTTCAAGTTACACAGACTGCCAATACCAAGACCAGGCGAAGTCCTCGGTCTCGTGGGTACCAACGGGATTGGAAAATCAACTGCCCTGAAAATTCTGGCGAGCAAATTGAAACCCAACTTGGGCCGCTTCCACGTTCGTAATCCTTTTTTATAATTGTTTAAATTGAACAAAAATGTACTGATAGCGAAAAATGAACTTCGAATGAATTATTGAATTTGGTATTTTAGGATCCACCAGACTGGACAGAAATTCTGAGTCACTTCAGGGGTAGCGAGTTGCAGAATTACTTTACAAAAATTCTGGAAGACCATTTGCGAGCTTTAATCAAACCACAGTATGTCGATCAGATCCCCAAAGCCGTCAATGGAACTGTCCAACAACTTTTGGACAAGAAGGACGAATGTAATAACCAGAAAAGGATCTGTGAGATGCTTGGTACGTGATATTCTCCCTTCTTTTTTATCTATTTTTATAGTAATTTTATTCTTTTATTTTACATATGAATTTAATTCATTTTCAATATTCATTTTTATTTCTTCAGATTTAATGAACATCCGTGACAGAAGTATCGAAGCTCTTTCTGGAGGAGAATTACAACGATTCGCTTGCGCTATGGTGTGCATACAGAATGGAAATATTTTCATGTTCGATGAGCCGTCTTCATATCTTGATGTAAAGCAACGTTTAAACGCTGCTTTGACTATCAGATCGCTTATCCATCCTGATAAGTGAGTTCCAGTCTTAAATAACATTTCAAACTAAAAGATACATTTGTTCATGAAATATAATTAATCTTTATTCATTCTTCAGATTTATCATCGTGGTGGAGCACGATTTGTCAGTCTTGGATTACCTTTCCGACTTTATCTGCTGCCTCTATGGAGTCCCTGGAGCCTACGGAGTGGTAACTATGCCGTTCTCAGTGCGAGAAGGCATCAACATCTTCCTCGACGGTTTTGTACCCACGGAGAATTTGCGTTTCCGCGAGGAATCGCTCATTTTCAAAGTCGCTGAGAGCGCCAACGAAGAAGAGGTCAAACGTATGAACCATTATGAGTATCCCGCCATGGTCAAAACCATGGGATCTTTCCGACTCACTGTTGAGAAAGGCCAGTTCACTGATTCAGAAATTCTTGTCATGTTGGGAGAAAATGGAACTGGAAAAACTACCTTTATTCGTATGCTTGCTGGAAATCTACCACCTGATGAGGGTTCAGGTAAACAAGCTCGACTTCAATTTAGAAAAAATGTTAATCAAAGCAGAATGAAGAAAATGTGAGGGCGAGTTTGTTGATTTTCCTAACCAAATTTTTGGGAATTTTTCTTTCAGGTAACATTCCCATGTTGCACATAAGCTACAAGCCTCAGAAGATCAGTCCGAAATCACAGGGATTGGTGAGACAGCTTTTGCATGAAAAGATTCGTGACGCCTACATCCATCCTCAGTTCATGACCGACGTCATGAAGCCACTCAAGATTGAAGATATTATGGACCAGGAGGTGCAGAATTTGTCTGGAGGTGAATTGCAGCGAGTCGCCTTGGCACTCTGTCTCGGCAAGCCAGCTGATGTTTACCTCATTGACGAACCCTCTGCTTATCTGGATTCCGAACAGCGTCTGGTTGCTGCTAAAGTTATCAAGAGGTTTGTAAAATCTACTTGCTCAATAACTTTGTTCTACCATTCTTATCACGCATCATTTTGATTATTGTTTTTATCCTTTTCTAGATTTATTCTTCACGCGAAGAAAACTGGATTTATTGTCGAGCACGATTTCATCATGGCTACATATTTGGCTGACCGTGTCATTGTGTTCTCTGGTGTTCCTTCGCTTAACACCACAGCGCATAGTCCTCAGTCACTTTTGAACGGCATGAACAGATTTTTGGAATTGCTCGGAATCACATTCAGAAGAGACCCGAACAATTTCAGACCGCGTATCAACAAGAGCCAATCTGTCAAGGTAAAACTAGTTTTGATTTTAACAATTCAAGTTTAACAATTTTATTTGAAAGTAAAATGATATGCTTAAGATGAGATAATAAAAATTGTAAGTAATATTGACTAATAAAATCGATTATTGGTTTCAGGACTTGGAACAGAAACGAGCCAATCAGTACTTCTTCTTGGAAGAATAAATATGAGCATTATATAGTCGGTGTCAACAGCCAATTGTTATAATGACATTTTGTAACAGCAATCAATCCGAAAAAATGAAAAACATCTGTCTCTACATGCACCGATGAAATGTTTTATAATAAGCCACCCTTTGATCGAATTTGTAAAAAAAATTGAAGAAAAAGTATTGCATTTGTATCTTGTTTATTTGTCTTATAAGAAGTGCATTTTATGCATTTTGATATACCAAAGCGCAACCACGAATTTGCGCTGTCGAAATATATATAATTTTACAATAAATATTATTACATTTAAATATGTATTTTTTGATAATTATTGTGATTATGTTTTTGTATGAGAACAGCCTGGTGCTAAATTGCATTCGGTGCATGTAACGCAATCATGATTCGACGTTCGAATAAATAATTGGATGGGATACATTTGATCGATTTGTAATTCTCTAATCAATCCTATTTTTTAATATTTTATATAATATTTTCTAGTAGTTTGAATTGTTTTGAATTGAACAAATTCAAAAATAAAACAAATTTCGAATTTCCGACTTATAAATCTAGAGAGCGCTTCAGTCACTTTTGGTATTGAAGTATTGAATGAGAAAAGAAAAACATTCGACTGACACTAACAAAATCACAAAAAATATAAGAAATTGTTATTGATTGGATAAAATTATTATTCCAAGATGAGATTAACGTCTCTTTGTTCTGTTTATCGTATGTATACAAAACCTATCGGGTTTTTATACAGAGGGTAAGTCAAACATTGTTTTCTAACCTCAAAATTATTCTAAGTTCTACACTTTTAATTTCAGTTAAATTTCAAAACATATCTGAACATTTCAAATGTCCCATAACTTTGAAATGATCATAATGATGATAATTTGTAATGATTCTCTATCAATAATTTTGAATAAACCAATTTGCAAAATGTCAACAATTGAACTTATGAAAAAATTTTTTTCATTTTAACAGACAATATTAAATTATTACAACAACGACAAAATTAAAATGCTAAATTTCGACTTGCAGAAAGAATCGAAAACTGAGACCGATTACACAACCACAAATGCTGGATTTGAAAAAAGAGTTGGAAAGAGAAGAAGAAAATATGTTGTTGCTGCGTCATCCATACTTGACTTGTGAGGAAGAACGTGGCCACACTAAGCACATGAGAGATCAAAGAAAGGAAGATGTGAAAAAGAGGTGGCTGCTCTACAGTTCAAGACATTTTAACAAGAAAGTTTATACAGTTGACAGACTTAAAGGTCTGATGGTTGCCGATGCGTGGGAATAAATTAAAAATAAGAGAATTATAGCGTTGTGTAAATATTTATTGTTCAGTTACCAAACAATTACAATCTGTTATTACATTTTAAACAGAAATATAAAGCGAAGTAAAAAAAAGAAATGATCTTTCAGAATCAGCTGGTTCAGTTTAACACTTTTACATTTCGAGTTTATTTACAAACGAAAGTATCTCAGACAGCGTACTAATCTACCAAACTTAACAATTTGTTCGCAGTTCCTTACTTTTGTCCTAAACGCAATCGTATGGAACATCCTTCGTTGCTGAGTTCCAAAACTGACCCTAAAATTGTGCACCAATTTCGTGTTACACTTATCAAGCAGGTTTTTATTGTTTTTCATTCACCGGTGCATTCAAAAAATTGTTCTTGATAGATAACTTTATTTCGGCAGTGGTTTTTTCTTGCATGCACAACTAGAATTTGAGTCAATCAAAACTTATTTGTATGAATTAAGTACAATTTGGTTCTTGCTTTCAATATACGAAAATACAATCTTCAAAATTCGTATAAACCAGATAAAAAATTCTCGGTACATTTATATAAAATGTATATCAGCAAAATAGAAATGTTTGTAAACAAGCATTTAAATTCTTAATCCTCAAATGAAAAATAAAATTCAAAATAAGAGAACGATCTTTTATAAACAAAAAATATAGAATAATAAAAAATAAAACATTCTGCTAATTCTCATTGATGGAGCTATAAAAATAAATAATACTTTTCATCTTGTTAGATACATAAAAACAATTTCAACTTTTCCTCCGATCAATTCAAATCAAAAGTCTTACAACGTGGGAGCCTGTGGCATTAGATCGGCTGGTTTGTTGCGCATCCAACCGTACGGATCTTTTTTGACCTCATCTTCGGTCAAAGTTCTGCCTTCGTAAAGCAAATTGGCAAAGTCGGCCACTATGGGATCACGTGCAACGCTGCTCATAGCTACCACTTTGCCATCACGGAAATGGTAAGCGAAAAATTTGAGTTCCTCCAAAGATCCATGAATTCCAAATTCAGTTGCTGATCCAAAACCTACAATTTTGAATGAATCATTTAATACAAGTTTTACATTCAATCCTTGCATCTAATTTTTTTTATTCAAATTTGTATCGGATTTGACGTTTATAATTTGTCTTAAAAAGTCTTAAAAATTGACAAAATACCGGCATAGCGATAGCTCTTTCCAAAAAGCATAGTCCAGAAAAACGGTACAGTTTTCAGTGGACTTGCTCGTCCACTGATATTCATCGCAGCAATTTTTCCATGATAATGCGCCAACCCATAATGTCCAATGGCAGCTGAAACTCCGTTTGCAGCAAACACTGGAGCATAGGCAATGTCTCCCCCGACATAAACGCCATCGACATTTGTTTTCAAAAACTAAAATTGACAACCGTAAATGTTACTATTCTAATTACGTTTTGTATAAAAATCAAGAACTTAGTAAATCAATTTACAAACCTCGTTGGCCACGACACTTCCATTATTTTCCATCTTAATGGGTGTACCTTTCAACCAATCGGTATTGAAAATGGAACCGATTCCCAAAATAGCAATATCTGCAGGAATTGTATCCCCGTTGGAAAGTTCAATTTTTTCCACCACATCTTTGCCGTCTTTTGGGATAAACTTGACGATATCAGCTCCGGTTATAAATTTCACACCTTGAAACAAACAATATTGATTTTCAGTTTCCTTTAAAATGTCAATTGGATAATTTAGTTTACTGAACACAATTTTAAAAATTAGGTCAAGTAACCTTTTTCTTCGAATTCTCTCTTGATTCTTGCGCCGATATCATTTCCAAACACTGGCTTGAAGGGGACCTCGTCTCGACCAATAACAGTCACCGAGGCACACTTGTCAGCACAGTAAGCTGCAGCTTCCATCCCAATAAAGCTTGACCCAAGGATCACCAAGTGTCTATCTTTCGACAGTTCTTTATTAATATTACATGCGTCATTCAGACTCCTCAACAGGAAAATGTTTTTCAACTCAGATCCTGGCGCGTTGAGACTCCTAGGTCGACATCCAGTTGAAATGAAAAGACTTGTGTATTTGAGTTCTTCGTTGTTGCTCAGTTTCAGGATTTTGTTTTCTACATCCAAACCTAAAATAATGATTTCGTTATAAAAAGATGTTTATAAAAATAAAATTATTTGTCAAAAAGATATTGCTTTAACAATGAAGAACCAACCAGTAGCTTCGACGCAGAGTTTAGTCTCAATATTATTATCGTTATAGAAAGTTTGAGGTCTCAAAAACAGCTTTTCAGGTTCCGAATCCATAGCCTTGGAAAGTTTAGGCCTGTCATAAGGCAGGAAAGATTCTTTACAGACCATAACAATGCGCCCTGAAAATCCTTCTTGACGCAAAGTTTCTGCACAGGTTGCGCCAGCTGGCCCACCTCCGACAATAACAACTGTCTGGGCGTTATCCTTTTTAAATGGACACATATCCTTAGCTCGCTTGTTGGTCTCCAGGTCCTTGCGCTTCGCCCGGACTGACACGTCTCCATTTTTCACTGTCACCTAAAAAAATAAATTGAGAGATGAAATTCACTATAAAACTAAATAATAAACATTCTAATACAACAAATGAAATAACAAATTTTCAGTTAATTCAAACAAATAAAAATTAAAAACGAAAGGCTTATGAATAAAAATTACTTTATAGCAAGGCAACGAATCCAATCCAGGAAAATCTTCAATGTCGCCTGTTTTGATATTGAAACAAGCTCCATGCCAGGGACACCTGACTCGACCCTTTCCCAAGGCACCGGTGTTCAAAGGAGCACCATAGTGAGTACATTTGTACCCTAATGCATGCAACTCTCCCTCCTGCTTTATCAACAATACTTTTCCTCCATCTTCTCCTCCCAGATTCACCACTTTCATCTCATTTTCTTTAATTTCTTCCTCCTTGCAAACCACTCCTTCAATGTAATCTCCATTTCCTGATGATTCTATACAACAAAAACAAAATCATCACAAAATATCAAAAAATTAATTCAACAAACACATAAATTATAAATTATAAAATGTGTTCTAAAAATAGTCATAAATAATCTCTAAATCGTGTAAATTTTTTGGCACTTAATTTATTCATTTGATTATAATTTCAATTATTCAATAATTTCAATTTACGTCACAATGTTTTTGTCTGTTTGTTAGTTACATTTTCGTATATATGTTTGACGTTAATTGCATATTTCTAAACATAACCTTCGAAGCACAAAAATGGTATAGAAACAATCATAAAAATAATTACAAACCTCTCCTCAAAGTAGGTTTGCAAACGATCCAAATTAAACGTGACCGACAGAATGTTATCGCTTGTTATTACGGTCATATGGTTATTTCTATACTTACTCATTTTTTTCGTTGAACTCATTCTGAGGCGTGCAATACAAAATCAATACGCGCGAGAATAAGCACAAGATTTTCGCGGTTACTCACCGCTAGAACTCGATGACTTTTTGCCGCTTATGTTGACTTTGGAGGAGAAGCTCTTGCAATTGTTTCCGCCCATGTTCAGTGCGTTCGATTTCGACCTGTTGATTCGGTTTGAAAATAATAAACTAGAAAGATCTCCATCAGTGATTATACATTTCTAACGATCGTAGATAATAAATATTGTGCAATTTATTGATCGTTGTGAAATACCTCGGTTGTAATTAGAGCAATCTGATTTGTTTACAAATGAATCATTTTTCCACATTTGCAATTTTTCATAACAAATTTTCATACTTATGAATTGTTGTAACGACAAATTTGACTTATAATATTGAAAATTAAAAACATTAAACAGGAGTAAAAAAATTGTTTTCAGTCTATATCTGACATTTGATTTTTGTATGTTTTCAATTAAAAATTGTATTTGTTTTGTATAGAAAAGAGTTTTGTTATTGTAAAAAAATAAAATGGGAGTTTTAATTGTGAGAGATTAACAGAAATGGGATAATACCTGTTTTATATTTAACAATCCGTTGACTGCGGAGGACATTCGCTATTCGACTGAACCGCGTGAGATATTTCTTAAGAGTGAAAGGAAGTTGTTTCCTACAATGTCAAATAATTCTATGATTCAATGTACTGTAAAAGGAGGCTCCCACGGCAACAGTCAGGATTTATTTTATTTTTTTATTTTCAAATTGAGTTGCAATGACCCTGATCAAATCAAATTTTCAAATCTCATTTCTGAATTCCAAAATAAAATTGTGTCGAAAATACAAAAAAATATAAAACCAAGCAAAACAGGTAGAAAAAAGATGAAAATGAAAATAAACCGAAATTTTATCCGATAATATACCCATTTGAGTGTTTTTTCACCAACTAAAAGAAATTTCGTTTCATAATTGGAGCACAACTGTAAATTTATTTTCACGTTAATGAGTAAATCATTTCTCTAATCTGATTTGTAACAATATGACTTTCATTGTTGAATTTTTTGTACAAATCACAGAGATCAGACCGATTTCACGATTTTGAAATTCACTTCCCCTTTTATATTTTCCAGCTTGTTCTGAATCACAATTTTTAAAATCACGTTTATAAAAATTCATGCATATTCATATAAAACTTGCACAACATTTTGTAACAAATTAGTCCTGCCAAACCGACCGTTAATTTTTTATAAACAATTAATTTATTCTCATAAAAACACACACTTTTCTATTTGTTTACGTTCCTAGCTGTCAAAAACAAGGCGCAAAATAAAAGCTGGAAACAGGATTGCTTACCTTGCGTAAAAAATGGAAACCTATTTTTTTCACATCTTTGTATTCATCATAATTATATTAATCTAGAATAATTAATTATCTGCAAATTAAAATGATGATTCAAAGATTTTACAAGAGATGTCACTTTTCAATTGTTGATCTTAACCTACAAAGCACAACAAACTTACCTGCCACACAACAATCAAGTCCTGTCGAAAAACCAAACTTTTTCACCACCACTGAACAGAAGCACTAAACTTTTAAAAGCTACACTTTTTTCAACGTGAAAATTGACAAATCAACAACAACTAAGACTAAAGTAAACAAAACTTTCTTCAAAGTGAAATGAGTATATAGCTCCAATTGGACGACAGACTGAACGAAACAAGTCCGCCAATCGTACGCTCATGTCAATGCTCCGCTAATTGTTTACACAATGCGAAGTGTCCAAATTAGAAGCAGGCACTGAGTGAGAAAGTAAAAATAATAAAAACAAACAAACAACGGAACCTGAAACTTTCACTTGCAAAAACTCAGTCGACCGAAAACTGCGCTTTCAAAGTTTCGTTGTGTGAGTTTTGTCCCCATGGATTAGTGCCACTCGTTTTGGAGCAGAATTATAACCAAAGATGTCCTCATTATTCGACCAAATTAAACAGTTGTACGATCAGTCACTGTACTCCAATGTCATCTCTCTGGTAAGACAAATGTCAACATTCTAATACAAACAATTGTATTTTTCATAAACAAATCTGTGTGACAGAAAAAAAAAACAAATCTTTATGTTGAAATTAAATTTTTGTTTACAAATGAATGATTATTTTTATTGTTATTATTGTTTGGTTCATAAATCAGCATTTTGTTTACATATTTTTTGGTGTTATTCAACAGATTGTATTGGATGCTTTTCAAAAGTTCTGTTTAATTTCAGGCCAACATAGCATTATCATTGAGCGACCACTGCAATGAGCTTATGTCGTCCTATTCAAAATTTCTGGTCTACTTTTACTACGCCGACTCTCATTTTCACTTAGAGAATTACCGACAGGCTGAATCACTGTACAGAAAATCGCTGCAATTTAGGAAGTGTCTGTTGAAATGTAAAGGCACAGCCAAGCCAACGACAGAGAGTCAAAAGGAGCTCGTTTCGGATGTAGACATCAAATATCAAATTTATTCCTGTTTGGTGAAGATGAAAAACACATCCGAGGCTTTGCATATCCTACAAGGAATACCGGGGAAACAAAGAACACCAAAGGTAACTGAAAATAAAATTGTTTAATTCAAAAAATTAAATTAAACAAAGAAAAAAAAAGAATAAAAAGTAACGAATTAATTGAACATAACGAAAAAATGATGAAAGTAAGACAGTAAAAAAATGAAACTAATTGTATTTTAGGTAAACATGGCTTTGGCAAAAATGTTCCAAGATCAGGGCATGGAAAGGTCAGCGATAGCAACGTACAAAGAAGTGCTCCGAGAGTGTCCCTTGGCACTGGAAGCAGCCGAAGGGTTGTTGACTTTAGGTGTAAAAGGAATTGAGGTAAACTCGTTGATCGTCGGTTGTACATCAAATCTACTGAACCTCGACTGGTTGAATGTATGGATCAAAGCCCACGCTCACATACACAACCGCGAGTACACTCAGGCTATTTCAACGTTGAATTCACTCGATAGTATGAACTTTTTGCGAGATAATGTCAGCCTCCTCATTACCATGGGGGAGTGTTATTACTACGCTGGAGACGACAAAAATGCCCTGATGTGTCTGAAACGAGCAAAAATTATGGAATCCGATTTCACGAGAGGGTAAAATAAAAATAATATATTTGAAAAAAAAAAAACATTTTTCATTAAGGTACAAAATCCGTTAACGTTAAAGTTTAACAAATTGCTGAAAAATTAGTATATTATTTTTTATTAATTATTTATTCTATTATAATTATTAATATTCTATATTCTATATTAATTATATATTCTATACTAATTATTTAAAAATTACATAATTAAAGTATGAGTAATTGATTGCTAAAATAAAAAAAACATAGGTGACCAGGCTAAATTCTGAGAAAATGATCAATGAAATTTGACATTTTTGGCATAGCTCTGTATAAGTCTCTTATTGTTTCCCTAATTGTTTCTTTTATAAACTTTCATTTTTTATTTC
This sequence comes from Trissolcus basalis, assembly GCA_025266255.1. Classification (NCBI taxonomy): domain Eukaryota; kingdom Metazoa; phylum Arthropoda; class Insecta; order Hymenoptera; family Scelionidae; genus Trissolcus; species Trissolcus basalis. The sequence goes on from JAAMPD010000145.1 coordinate 40,394, forward strand.
AACTTGAACTATCAACTATTTATCATTTATTTCATGAATGTTTGAATTTTTAGATTGGACATTTACGCGGCAGTTCTCTACAAAACAGATCACATAAAAGAGTTAGAAAAATTAGTCCCAGCGATTTTTGCAACGAATGAATGTTCTCCAGAGTCATACATCGCGATGGCGTACGCGTCTTGTGCGGCACGGCGTTGGAAGCGGGCGCTAACATTTGCCTCTAAAGCTGTAGCAGTTTGTCCGAACAACGTCGAGGCGATAATCCTCCAGGGGAATATTTTCATCGAACAGAAAAAGTATCAAGAGGCCTTGCTCTCTTTCCGACAAGCCATGCAGATCAAGCCTCATAGGTACGAACCACACAAGGGCCTGGTGGACTGTTTTACAGGCCTTAGAAGACTGAGAGAAGCGCTTAATATCGCTTGTAGTTCTTGTAAATTACTCGGACACACGCCCAGAGTTCTTACGGTTAGTTGAAAAAGACTTTTACTCTCTATGAATTGAAATATATTTTTGATTATTGTGGAACTTGAAGTTGTGTACATTATTGAATATTAATCAACAATTTAATAACAAATTAATTTAACAAATGTAGCATAATTTTTTCAATTATTCTATACCCATTAATTATTCATCGTCACCTTGATAAGGTACATAGTTCTGCCACAAAAATTGAACTTTTATTTTAAATTATTAATTTATAATGCCATCTGTTACTTTAGTGTTTTAATTGATTTTTTATTTTGCAGCTCTATGCGTCTGTATTGATGAAAGATCCTGTGTCTGTAGGCAAAGCGAGGAATTTGTTAGAAAAAGCCTTGGTTCAAGACGAATCTTATCTACCTGCTGTGTACCTATTAGCTGAAATTTACGAACAAGAGATGAACTTAGACGCTGCTGTAACATTATTGGAAAAGCAAGTCGAGGTTCAGCCGACGTGCAAATTGTACCAGATGTTGGGCGACTTGTGGCTTAGGTTGCACAATGAAGAAAAAGCCCTAGATAATTATGCCATAGCTTTAAAGTAATTAGTCATTCATAATGAAACAACCAAATAAAATTAACATTGTCCATTGAAATATATTAATTTTGGATTGATTTTTCACATTTCAGTTTGGATCCAAGTAATCGAAGGGTTCTAGAAGGTATAAATAGGTTGGACAGTTCTTCGAAGAAGCTCGACACAACTTACTATCTAACTGATGGGGAAGAGGCTGCCGATACGACTTATGGGGGAGTACGAGATGGCCTGCCAGAATCAGATAACGATGAAGTCGGAGATGACAGTGAAACGGAAGCTGTCTGGTCCGATATGGACCTCGAGGCCAACAATCAATGAAATTAGCGAATTAAAATTAATGAAATTGTTTATAAATATAATTCTTTTTAATATAAAATCGTGTACTAATTTTATTTCGAAAAAAATGTTAATATAAAAGCTGATAAACATTTTCAAAGAATTCCAAAGCGTTAACATTTGTACGACCTTGAAAATTTACAACAAAAGAGCGTTCGAGTTCAAATTTTTTCAAACAATAACATATCTTTCAACATTGTTTTCAGTTCAAAATTTTTAATTAAAGAAAAAATTTAATTGTAATTTGTTGACAAAAATAACTTCTTAATATTGTTGCAGTTCGAACAAAATTGGGGGTAATATTTTTATCGATTCAACACTGCATGGGGTAATATGATATACCAGTTTAACGTGAATTGGCATCAACGCCATCTTAGTTATTAGGAGAAGGAAGTAAAACTCTCCCGGTTCTTGAGTAACGTCTCTTTTTGAAAAAAAAAGTTTGATGTAACGAAGTACTTATAACTCTAGGTAAGAAATTAGTGTCTCAAAGAATGCAGATTCGGGTCGTCGGGCAATCGATTGGTGTGACAGAGTCGAGTTTTTTAAAAAAAGCAGTTTGCGCGAAACGCTTTGTGTACGTTTGAAAAATTGAAATCGGAGTTCGTTGTTTCGCGAAGTTTGAAAATTTTTTTTTTCAATTTTACGTAAGTGTTTTTTTGTTATCACTGGATTCAAATTTTCAGTTGAATTCGAAAAAATGGGATTTATTTTTCGTGTTTTCAAGGTTGCTCTAATTTGAATTTCGGAGCACTGGTTTTTACCCTTGAGGTTATGTTGCTCCAAACAGAAGTGCAAATTTGTTTATCAACTGAAACATCATTGTTGCACTCGAATCAGTTCGAGGTTACTTTTAATTGTTGATTTTTAAGAAGAAAAATTAAATGTTCATTTGTTTGTGATTATTGACAAGTTGTCAGTTTCAACAGTGTTTGTTGATTTTAATTTTCAAAATTTGTAAATGAGAATGGTAAATGAGTGATAAAGTATTGTAGTGATTTTTTATTGTATTTTTTTATTTCCAGATCAATGTAAACACTTAAGAAAAAATATCTAAGATGAGTGAGTACGAGGGAGATGCAGATTTGGAAGGGATGGCAGGGCGGGTGATGGAGTTAGAAGGACAATTACAGGAAAAGGAAGCAATCGTGGAAGCCCTGAATGCCGAGATTGATGATTTGCGAACAGACGTATCGTCGCCAAACTCGTCGCAGAGTCAAGTCAGCAGCGTACCTGGCAGAGAACTTATTTCAGTTTATCACAACAAGGTAATCAAACAGAGCAATACATTTCAAAAACACACATACCGAAATCTTAGTTTGAAACAAATCAACTTTAAATTGAAATATGTTACATTTACATTTTAAATTTAAGAATCAGAATATAAATCTAAAACTTTCACTTTAATGGAAGGTTTGAACAAATAAAATAAACAAATAAAATATAAAAAAATACATAAGTATGATAAGAGTTAAGAAATGAAATAAACTGTTGAGGCTAAAAATGATTAAGTAACAAAATGAAAAATCAAAGAATTCCAAAATTTAAATTCTACATTGTTAGAATGTGAACAAATAACCAACAAAAAATGTTTGAAAATAATGTTGACAGTCACACCATTTAAATTAATAATTAAAACAATGCAAACATGTTTGATTGTTCTAACTGTGTGGTTTATAATTTCGAACAGTTTCAAGAGTTCGAGAGGGCTATTCGTCAGAGGGACAACTTGATTGAAGATCTCACAGCTTCGTTGCAACAAGCTTTGTCTGCGCGGGATGCTCTGTTGACCAAAGTTAGCGTTGTCAGTTCAGCCAAATTGCCTGAGAATAAACCCGAAGACCAGGTACATTTTTCTCAAAATTAATCTCAATCATCCGTTTTTTTCAACCAAATTTCGATATTTTCATCGTACATTTTGTTATCGTTATTCTATTTTGCATTATAAAAATCCTCCAAAACATTCAACTTTGAATTGTTCGAATGTTCTAATACCTAATTTTTTAAATCTTCATTCCAGAGTCTGAAAGAGGAATACGATACATCGCTGAAGCAGGTTAAATACGAATACGAGGAGAAACTAAAAGATCTGCGCGATGAGAACCGTGTGCTCGAGGGACGGCATGCAAAAGAGCTTGCAGTGTTTCAATCTCAGCTGGTGCACTACAAGAGAACCGTCGAAACTCTGAAACAAGAGTTGGTAAATTGCGCGACATGCGAAGAGTCGGTCCAAGCCGAGCTCAACATGTACAAGGCAAAAGTGGATGAGCTCCGACTACAATCCGAAAAAGACCGAGCCAGTCTAAAGGAATCGCAACAGCTCGAGTTGGCGACCTTGAATGAGCTCCTGAGACAGTACAAGACCCAGCTAGAGGACGTTACCGCGAAGTACATGGCAGTGAGCAACGTGGTCGACTCAAAGGAGAGCATCGAAGTGTCGCTGGAACGTTCATTGGTCAACAAACAAAACGAATTTTTCGACCGGTTTAGCGCGGGAAATGACGACTTTGTTAACAACCGTTTGCTGAATCTTTCTCGGCTCAGCAGCAACACATTTTTGAGCGAGTCTAACCAGACTGTGTATGAGACCATTAATGAGATGGGGATCCAGTGCCAGGTGGCCAAACAGAAACTTGACGAGAAACTCGAGCTTGAAAAGGAGCTGGTCGACAAGATCAGCAACCTGGAGGAACAAGTGCACCAGGCCCAGATGGAGCTGCAGGAGGCAAACCTCACAAAGAGGTCGTACGAGAAGCAGCTGAAGGACATGAAGAACATGCTGGACAAACTGTCATCTCAGTCTGAGGAAAATTCGAACGAAAAGAAAGAGGAGGAAGTGGATTCTAACATAGTTCAGTTGGACAAACTTAAGAAGGTGGTTCACGTAAACCGAAAGCTGGAGAAAGAGGTGGTGAAACTCCGCCAGGGACTGGCAATAGCCTGGTCGCAGTGCACCGAGTTTACTCAACATCTTAGTCACTCGCTGCGGGACGATAGCAAGTTTGTTGATTCGTTTCTGGACGCCGAGGAATCTTCGAAGGACAAATCCGAGGCGTACATCACAACCTGCGATGTGAATGAAACTTTGGAAGATATGCCCTTGGAAGTATCCCGGTTGATCGAGAGACAGAATGTGCACTCAAATATGTTGAAACAACTGGAAGAGGAGAGGGAATTTTATACCCAAGAATTGGATAGGTTGAGATTGGTCGAAGATCAAGTTGTGAGTCTCCAGAAGGAAAACAAGGTCCTGGTGGCTGAGATAGAGAAGCTGCACTCGGACGAGCTGGCCTTCCAGGCTGACAATGAAAAACTCAGAGAACTTCTGGCTTGTGCTCAACAAGAGCTCGAAGGATTTAAGAACATGAAAAGCGAGCTTGAGAGCAGCTATGCGAAGAAGATGCAGGATCTGAGGGTCTACTTTGAGCAGAAATGCGCGCAGATGGAGAAGCAGTACTCGGAGGATGTTTTCAGTCAGTCGTCTAAAAAGATGTTGGACAAGAGCGATAGTGAGAAGTCAGACGATACTGACGCCAATGAAAACGGGGAGTTGAATTCGGATCTCAGTGAAGACAAGATGATTGAGCACTCGAACAAGTCTGAGGACCGGGATGTTTCTGGAATTATCTCCAAGTATAAGAGCAAGTTGGAGAAAATGACCAAGGAGCTTCAAGACACGAAGAGGAAGTACAGCAGCAGTTTGATGCAGATTGGAATTAATCAGGTCTGAAACCAAAACGATTAAAATAAGTTGAAAGAAAAAATATATGAAGAAAAACTTTGTTGAATCATTTTTTATTTTGATGATTTTGAATCTTTACAGTCTTGCCAGACGGATTTCTTTGATACGAAAGGGGATAACAGTATTCTGGAACTTCATACTGCAGTAATTAATATTTTATAAATCAATCTTATAGAATAGAAAATATAAAATAATTAATATAGGAAAATGAATACGAAAATATATTTGAACGGATTATTAATTTAGAAAATGATTTTTCAGAGTCTAGATTTTATGGACACAGCAGATTCCGACCGGTTAAAGCTTTTGGAAAAGCTATCTGGAAGGGAAGAACTTGAAGATACCACCGATAAAATTTTTGATAATGAAATCCGAGATGATAACCAATATGACGTTGAGATTTTGAACATTATTTCTGCAGTGAAAGACGAGCATCAAGAATTGGAGTCTTTAGCAGCAATTGACGCTTTCAAAAAAACGTAATTTCAATGTTAAAATCTTTTAAACTTTTTCATCTTTCTTCATTTTTTATTATTAATTTATTGCTTTATTGCTTGTAGTCAACTTCTTTGCAAAACCTGTATAATCCTCAATGACTACCTCGAAGAAATAATGCACTACATCGTGGCCTGTGAAAAGGAGATCAGCAACTGTCTTGTGAAGCAGCAAGATAGTTTCAAGCATTTCTTCAAATCCAAATTCAAAGCGGCTGCAACCTCAGTTGCCATGGAAAACGACAACCCAAATTACGACGAGAATTCAGTCGAGGAATTTCATTTCGCACCCCACCTGACCGAAATTTCAGCTCTTATAAATGACGACATCGATTCGGCACAAAACTGTGAGAACCTTGACAAAAGATACCTCGACAAATTAAGGTCTCATCTTAGAAACAGTTTGGTTCGATTCCGTGACGAGATCGGTCGCATTTCCACCTCTTCTTTGAAGTACATGGAATTCGTACTCCAAAATGATGAGACCAAAGGACATGAGGAAATGGCTCTGCTAAATTCAAATTACCAGAAAGAAAATGAGGAACTGAAGGCATTGCTTTTGAATGCCGAGCAGAGACTTTTGCAGATCGAGAAGAGAAAAGAAATTATCACCGAGGGTTATGGCGAACAGGACGAGTTGAATTCGTTTGAGGCGAGTCAAGAGTTGTCATATGTCATGGAAAAAGGTCGGTTTCGCAATGGGAATAAAATTTTTCAATACGAAAATGAAAATTAAGAAAGAATTCAAAGACTTGTATGCTGAAAATTAAACATTCATTTCTTGCAGCCAAATCAATTTTGATCAATGAAGAAGAAAGCGAGTCTCCCTTTGTTCAAGTCATCGAAGAATTGTACAGATGCATTGAAAAGTTATTAGACAGTTCCAAACGAGAGAAAGATGATCTACAACTTCAAGTACATTTTTCCCTACCGATCAAAGTAATCTAGAGATGAAATCTTTAATCTACAGATTTTTTTGCTTTTAGATTGAGGCAGCAGATAAGCAGTTGCGAGCCACAAGGAAGTTCCTCGAAGAACAAGCGAGCGAGCGTGAAAATGAGCGCGATGAAGCCGCAAAGGAAATATCAAGTCTGCAAGAACAGCTGAAAGAAAAGGAGCGCGAGAAAGAGCGCGATCTGCGACACAATTCAGAGGTGAATAAACATTCTATTCGCTTTATTAATCTTAATTTGATTAGTTGGACTAATGGTGTTTTGATTTTCTTGAACCCCTTCTTATTTTCTGCACACTAACATCCACGCACCTAACACTGCACTCTCTTCTGTTGAAAACCTCGAAAACGAAAAAAAAACACGAAAAAGGCGGAAATGGGCTTTCAGATGCGGGAACTTATTGCCCAACTCAACGAGCTCGAGGACTCGAAGATACGAGTCGAGTCGGAGCACAAATCCGCGGTCAGCAAGATCATCCTTCTCAAGGACATTATAGCTGAGAGGGAGCAACATATCCGGGCACAGGACGAACGAGAGGCCGCCCTGCAGGCTCAGATCGAACAACTCGAGGATATCATTAGCATCCAAACGAAAAACCAGGAGGACCTTGCCCAGGAGCTGGAAACATTGAAATCGGCGCCGGACAGTGGCCAGATGAATGGAATGATCAGCGTCTTGCAGGACGAGCTTAAGAAACATCAAATAAGTTTGGAACAGTACGGTGGAAACTCCTCGGCATTGAAGCAGATGAAGACGCTGTTGCACGAGATGCAGGTGCATCTGGACAAACGAACTAAGGAGCTGGAAGTGCTGCATGTTTGCGGATCGAATCTGAGTTTGAGCCAACCGAGCGAGGACGTTTCTGTCAGGGACCAGGTGGACGCTTTGAGGTGCCCGAGTCCAGACGATCCTGAGGCTCCACCGACTTTGCCTCTGGATCAGGTTTTGAAACTAAAAGAGAAACTCATGAAGAACGGAAGGGTCGAGGAAGCGGTGCTGAAAAAGATCAAGGACCTCGAGATGCAGTTAGCCACAATCAAAAATCAGAATGAGGTTTGGAACTTTTGTGCGAAAATTTATAAATGATTTTAAGTTTCGATGTTTGATTGTTTTAAAAGAAGAAATTTTGATTGTTAAGTTTTATGAGGGACGAATAGTTGAGGTCTTTGTTTTTCTGTAGGAACTTATGGCTGAGCACGAGATGTTGCAACAGACTGCCTCGGAACAACTGTTCCAGATCGAGGCAATGCGCGGCCGGCTGGAGCAGCAGAAACAAAACGAACCGTTCGTTCAAAAACAAGTAACTTCCAAACTGGAGTTTCAGCTGCATGAATCTAATAACAAATTGCAGTCATTGGAAAGAGTTATAACTGAGAAAGAATTGGAGGTAAGTTGACAAATTGATGAGATGCCATTTTTATTGTATCTTAATAACTGAAATCTAATGTAAAATTTTATTTAATTAGTGAAGAAATATAAATAACAATTTCTAATTTTAATTTGTAATTAATTTTTCAGGTCATAGATTTGAGGGCACGCCTTGAAAGAGCGAATGAAATTCTCTGCGACAAAGAACACGAGATGAAAAATGTAATCAAGTGCAAGGAAGACATAATAAAAAAATTGCGCGACCGATTGCACGTCACCGAGGATGAGAAAAAGTCTCTTGAGGTAAATTCCTTATCTTGTTTAATTATTGGTATAGTAATAATATCTCAGACTTTGTAATTTAAAGATTAGAAATCGAAAAATATAATCAGAAATAAAAATAGAATAACATTCAGTAGAATAGATTAGAATTAAAATAGAATAATGAAAGATATTAATTTGATGATCACATTTTGTTTTATTATTTTAGGGGAGGCTCGAAAACTATGAACGTGTCCAGATCGATTTGATTCTTGACAAGAATGAAGAAATTGACCATCTGAAAGACCGCCTAGCGAAAAAAGATAAGGAACTAGAGGACTATCTCTACTCAATCCCAGAAGACGAAGAACGTCAAACGGACCAACCAAAGAACAGTGCTCGAACTCTCAGCGACATCGTTTCCATCAACTCCGAGTACGAGGATATGGCCGAAGTTCTGAGAGCCGCACCGACTTCTTCCCGAATCAGCAGCCGTCAACACAACTTCTCCACTCTTATGAGATCCAACAACGAGAAAACAATCGTAGACAAAGAAGGTACACCTGTTCCTCCTCTAGACTTGAGTTCTGATAGTATCAGAAACGGTTCTCACGAGACCAACTCCGACCAGAAAGATTCTCCTGTTGCAATACAGTTCCCCAGTGTAAATGAAACTATGCTCGGGAATTCAAAGAACGATCTCCAACTCATCAACCAAGAGTTACAAGAGAAACTGGAAAAGCTACAGCAGGAACTTGACACCAAGTCTCAAACTTTGGAGAATATTAAACGTGAGATCGAGGGGTACAAGGAGAACAACGAGTATCTTCATGCGAAACTGAGTGAAGTCAACGATGAATTCCACAGTCTTCTAGGTCGAATGAAGAAGAACGACGAGATCATGGACGAGATCAAGGAGAGGAATAAAGAACTCGAGAATGAGAATACGGCCTTGAGTAACTGCAAGGAAAAGTGCAGACGGTATGAGACGGAGATTGAGGGACTCAAAAGTGAGGTATCTAAATTGAACAAAAGCTTGAAGAGCCACGGAATGATCGTCAACAGTTTAGAAGAGATGGTCAAGCAGATTAAACTGAGCCCTGAAAGCGACGAGGATTTCCTGCAGTTAAGTTCGGTTGTGGATAAAATTTCTGTACCTGAAGATATTTACCGTGATAATAAAAAAGCGTACGAGGCTTTAGAGATGATAAGGAACAAGGTGAGGGAACTGGGCAACGTTTCAGAGGTGAAGAAAAGACTTGAGAAAGAGTTGAAGACCAACGCAAGTTTGCAGGAGACAATTGAATCGTTGAGAGAGAAATTGGTTGCGGAATTCGAACAGAAAATATATTATAAAAAACGTAAGCAAAGAAGAGTTTATTAAAATATTAATTCATTATGGTTTTTCCAAACTAATCATGATAGAACCTGTAATGAAAATTATTCTAATTAATTTTGGTTTCTGTTTTTTAGAGATGGAAAGAAACATTGAAATAGAGCAGAAAAACCAAAAAGAGGAAGAAAGATTAACAAGTTCGGCGTCAACATCAATCGATCAAGATTTTCTCGAGGGTATTGTGCAAAAGTACAATCATATCCGATCTCAGCTTTTACAGTTCCAGAAGGTAAACGAGGAACTGAAACAACAAAAAGACAACTCAGAAACCAACAACGATATCTTGAAAAGTCAAATTGCCGAGTACGAGAAACGCATCTTGGATCTTAAGTATGAAATTGAATAATTTAATAATAACTAAAATATTTATTGGATATTCAATGAATTTTATTAAACCAGATCATTTCTTATTTTTAGATCTGAATTAGATGACAAGAACAAGCAAATTCTCATCTTGGATAAAGATTTGATAAACGAGAAAAGTCGGCGACGAGCTCTCGAGATTAAAATAGCTAAGAGCCAGGAATCACTTAGTGCGTCGCAGCAAGAAGATGCCGAACTTATTTCCGTAATTATTTTTACACATGGAAAACAGAAAAAATAATATAAAAAAAATATCTTTTATATTAAAAACCTGTTTATTATTTTTTCAGTGTCTACGCACAAAACTTGCAACTTCTTTAGAATCCGAAGAGAAACTTCAAAGCGAAGTTTTGGCTCTACGACAAAAAGTGAAGAACCTCGAAGTCCACATCGGCACAATCTTGAAGTCTCAGCCCAAAGAGGTGGATTTGGTATCGTATGACGAGATTCTAGCGAAATCTGTTGAAATTCAAAACAAATACATCACGCTGGTGGATGATTATCAACGAGAGAAAAAGAACAACGAAAAACTTCTAAGCGCATTGAAAAAAATAGAATCAGAGAAAACTCGTCTGAAGGATAGTCTAGGAGTTGTGAAAGAGGAGAAAGAGCTGCTGATAAGCAAACTGACTCTTGTCGAGTGCAATAAGGATGAGATCAAGTCTGACTTTGATCGGGTTAAGGCCCAACTGAAGGCAAAAGACGAGGAATGTCAGTGGTTGCAAAGTAGGATAAGAGAATTTTCAGAGGCTGAGGCGAAACAGCAGGTTGATACTGTTGATAAAATGAACAACGAACTGGTCAATTTCGAAAGAAAGTGTAATACAAGTCTTGAAAGTATGGTAAGCAAATGTTTCGTTATTCAGAATAAAAATCATTGGCGATTAAATGTTCACTTTTGGGTTACAATGACTCGTTCATTCTTTTATTATTTAATATTTAATTCATTCGTTTTGGTAATTTATTTAAAACTATTGTTATTATTTTTTTTTGTAGGTTCAGTATTTCTACACCAGGTCTCAAAGAAGTGACAGTCGAAAGAAAGCCCTGATTTTCCAGAAACGTTATCTCCTCTGCGTTCTGGCAGGGTACCAGACTTCAGAAAAAAGCACACTAGCAATGCTAGCACGTCTCACGAGATCTGAAACAAAATACTTGAATAATAGCTACAGAAGCAACAAACGTACGAGGCCTAATTTCAAAAGCGTTGTTCTACTCGTGATCAGCATTCAGAGGATGAAATGGCTAATCACAAGGTGGAGACTGAGCAAACGAGTTGCAACCGATGTGATTTTGAAAAGTGTTGAAAAACGTGTGTTGATGAACAAGGTCGAGCCACAGCGCACAACCCAAGTGCCCAATTTGCAGATCCGGTCGGATGTACTTCTACGGTACTTTTGATAATTTTAGTTTTTCGTTTAATTTTATTTTTCTCCAACGTGGATTGAAATGTTGATTATTGGTGTTTTAGGGATGAAAATAAAGTTGACATTGAGACCTTCTTTGACAAATACGAAGACATCCAACGAAATTTGTTGTTCTTCAATTAGAAGGAACATTTTTTGTTTCTAAATAATAACCTGAGATCCGTCTTGCCTATACAGTACAACGTGTATTGGATATAACAGTTTAGTTCACTTTTGTCCTCGAGCGCAAATGCAATGTGGACTTAAACGATATAATAGTGATTGTAAATAGCAACTAGTTTTTTTGTTCAAATTTGACAAAATTGTCTTTTGATTTATTTTGTATGTATTGTAATACCAGTTTTGTATTTATTTTACGTGACACTTAACATTGAGACGTGCCTTATAATTTATATTGATTTATCAAGTACGTTTATACACGTTCATTTATAATCGTGTGATATCAATAAAGAATAATTTTTCTAATAAAATAATTTGTAATTCATTTCATATGACATTGCTATGTATGTACTGAATTTGTAGAATAGTAAGAGATTCCCTTTAATAAATTTAAAAACTGATTGATTTAATTTATCAAGCCCAAAAAATCGAGATGATAGTTAAAAATTACCTCAAAATTTTCAAAGAAAAAGTATGGCCAAATTTTTCATTATATTTGCTTTAAATTTTTTGCATTCAATTGTGACAATTAAAAACTTTTCAATGAATTTATAAATTTTAGTCTACATATATTTTTTACCTTTGGACCATCAATGATTAGCACATTTTTGGTTAAAATTTCATAATTTTCCAAGGAAAAGTTAGACTAACTTGTTTTTTATTATTGTACATTACAAACGATTTAACGATTTCTTTTTTATGAAAATCATAATCTTAAATTCAGATCCGGTCCTTCTATTTTCAATCACCCGCAGAGATTAGCATATTTCCCGTTAAAACACAGGAATTTCGAAAAAAGTGAATTGATTAATCCCACTTTGTTAATATTAATGCAATTCTCAAATTTAAAAAAAATTGGGATTTGTTTTTTTTTTTGTCGCGCCATAATTTATTAAGCTTCATAGTGCCTAGTTGGATGATTGAAACCACATGTTACACAAAAAAGTTATAAAAAAACACCTCAACAATGTAAGACTTTAAGGCAAAAAATGTGACACTCTATATTGCAGGAGAAAATTATGAACGAACACACGACGAAACCGGAAAAAATATGAATACAATGGCGCGCAAAGTACGGCAACACTGACTGGTGTTGCGCGCGCACTTCTTCATGCGCAAAAGATCTGCGCACGAACGTTGCGCATCTTATCGTTGTTGGCGGTCTCTCCAATCACACAGATTTACAAAAATCGTTTGCTTGTCAGATACATTGAGAATTGTTTGTGATATTAACTGTCACTCCAATTTAACATAATTCTATTAAAAGTTTCTTCAAAACAACATAAATATTTGATATATTTGAAAGTTGAATGAATTGACTTTTTGTCACACTTTTTGATTTGTCAATAACATTGAAATATGACAACAATGCAAATTTTTTATATTTGAGGTCATTGTAATCTGAAATTTTTAGCAATGACAGTTTTGTGACCAAGATTTTTTGACATTTAAATCAATTTAAATAACGATTGAAGATGAATGTTGTAAATTTGAACGAAATTGGTCCTAGTAGAGGACGAGGACGTGGAAAGAGATTCCGAGGTAGAGACATTATTTGGACTAGGGACAAGCCATTAATTAGCGTTCAACCAAAATACAGTAAGTAAAAATATAGCTGTTATTAAAAAATATCAACCCTTTTCTATTAAAACATTATATTTTTTTATAGACTTAGATTTTTTGAGCTCGGCGCAAACAAAAATTCCAGATCGGGAACTGATGCTTCTGGAGAATTCAAAACTCCACTTGGTCCAATTGGTAGAAGAACACCAGGTTCATCTTCTGCTCGACCAAAGAGTTCTAGGTAGGAAACTTAAACATAAATTTTTTTCTTTTATTTGTATGCAAAATACGTTTCAGCAGTTTCTTTATTTTTCCTGTCATTTTAGTTCTGTTCCAACTGATACTGGCAAATCTTCATCTAGTGGTGAAACAAATTCTTATGTTATTGTTGGTGAGTCAGAAATTAGCCAATTCAAATGAAAATAAATATTGATAAAGAAATTAATTTTTTGTATCAAAATTTTAGCGATAACATCAGGTCGAGGAGATGCGAATTGTGAAATTGGAATGGCTGCAATTGACCTCCAATATCCTCATTTGATAATTAGTCAAATAAGTGATACTCAAACTTTTACCAACACTTTGGCAAACATCAATCTGTTTCAGCCAATAGAGGTAATTTGAAAAATTTTATTAAAAATGGTTCAATTTTGTCACCAAACCCTGATGTATAAAGTGTCAGGCATTTTGCATTAAAATAAAAAGCAAGATAGATGTTGAAATGCGTTTGGTTTCAGATTGTGATGCCAGAAACAATGTGTGTTCCAGACGAGCTCAGTTGTAATTTGTTTTCAACAATTCAAGCAAAGTGCAAGAACGTGTTGATCACTGCGATTAGTCGACAGCATTTCAACAAGATTGAGGGATTGGATCGTGTTAAAACGCTCGCCTCTCCGGCTTATTCCTCTGTTGAAATAGTGATTAAAGAAAAGTAAACAGGGTCAAAAAATCTATTCTAAAAATAATGAGTGATTTTTTCTTTTAATTATCTGTACTTATTTTTAGATATTATGCTCTTGCAGCTACTGCAGCGTTGTTTAAATATATTGAACACATTCAGCACATTGCCCATGCTCCAAATTCAATGAAAGTAGAATTCCAATGTTCTGAAAACAAAATGCTCATTGGTAATTAATATAAATCTATGATATACAAAATTAGTGATTTGAGTATATATATAAATACAAATTTCTTTAAATTTTAGATGTCGACAGTGCACAAAACTTGGAACTAGTATCCGGTTTGACATCTTTCCCGAAATCGTTCAGTCTTTACGGTGCTTTGAACCGATGTCAAACGCGAATTGGCAAATGTCAACTGCGAGCATCTATTCTGCAACCTTCTTGCGATGAAACTTTCATTCACCAACGTCAAGAATGCATCACTGAACTTTTGTCGAACCGCCAATTGCAAACTCTTATTATTGTAATTCGGAATACAATTTGCTTTGTCGGTAATTTGAAAAACAACCAATTCTATATTCAATTTGTTTTTCACTTTCAGCCAACTTTGCGGAGATTAGGAAAAATCGACAAACTACTTCATGGCTTGTGTGTGAAAACTCTGTCTAATGCTAATGATGATAATGTGAAGATCGCTGAGAGGAAGCTAAACTATATACTGACTTTGAAAAATACTCTGGAAACTGTTCCCGAATTGCACAAGCTGTTGGAAAGCTTGAAGACAGATTTATTTAAAAAAATGTACCAGGTAAAGGGTTACACCAAATTAATAATTTTATGTTTATACCTTAAAAATGTTTGTTCATAATGAGATGTTTGCGGGTTTCAGAATTCAGGTGATGAGAGATTTGAACTGATGTTGAATCAGATTTTGGATATTGTGCACAAAGATGCTCAATGTGTTATTGGATATTCACCAGCAAATATGCAAAGATGTTTTGCTATCAAACCAGGCATAAGTGACATGCTTGATGTTGCCAGGCGTACTTATTGTGAGCTGATTGACAATATGACAAGTAATCTTTATTTTTTACACTTTAATTTGACATCAAGATTCTAAATCACTAAACGTTATTAATAAAATGAAATACTTTATTTTATTTTAGAAGAAGTTGAAAATTATGGGATTGAGCACAAATTGGATTTATCCCTGGCTTGCAACACTCTGTATGGATATCACATTCAGATGTCTGTTCCAAAACGAATAACGTTCAATGTTTCAGATCTTCCTGAATTGTTCATCAATGTAATTAAACAAACTTCTATACATTTCATTCTCAAAATATGTTACTAAATATTCTGATGCTGGCATGATTTTTTTTTTGTATCTCAGGTGGAAAAGAAAAGGAATACGATTTACATGACAACTCCGTGGCTCATCGTTATGAGTTTACGATGTAAAGATTTCACTGAAGAACTTCATGTTATGAGCGCTGCGTAAGAATCGAAGTCAACAATATATTTGTTCATTTTATCAAAAAGACAGTAATTAATGTAAATCATTTTATTGTAGTCTACTTGAAGAATTGACAGATTCTCTTCGAGAAAGTATAGTATGTTTGTATCAATTGGGAGCTGACATTGCAGAACTAGACCAGATAATTTCATTGACTCGAATCAGTGCCATTCCTGAATTTGTCATACCAAGATTCGGAGAAAAAATAGAAGTTAAGAACTCTAGACATCCCATCAGATACATCTTGGGTAATGAGGACATGGTGGCTAATGACATCGTAAGTACCAAGAGAGTATATTGTTTGAAACTTGATTTTATTCTTATTATTATTCTTTATTGATCTAAAAATTTTACGATAGGATGCATCGACTGCTTACAATCTTGCTATTATAACTGGTCCAAATATGAGCGGAAAAACAACTTACCTGAAACAAATTGTGTTGTTGCAAATTATGGCTCAGGTACAAATTACATATTTATTGATTTATAAAATTTATTCTATATGAATGCCTAATGATTAATTTTATTTCTAAAGATTGGTTGTCGTGTTCCTGCAAACTCTGCACAATTTCGTATATCTGATCGAATCTTCAGTCGAATAACTCCTCGTGACTCCCTAGAATGCAGCTCATCAACTTTCGTCATGGAAGTATGTTAAAAAAAATTACAATACATATTTCATAAATTTTTCCATATCTTATCACAAATATAACACGTTATTTTTCAGATAAAAGAGATGCAGCACATTTTCAAGTCTTTGACCTCAACTTCACTGATCATCTTAGACGAAATTTGCAACAGCACAGCAGTGAACGAAGGAACGTCTCTGGCTTGGGCCATTTGTTCCATGCTAGCACAAAACCTGCTTTCACTTTTGTCTCTTCTCATTTTTTGTACTTGACTCAGATATCAAGTGTATATGTCAACATCAGAAAGTACGTTGAAAAAAAAAACAAAAAGTGATATATCTTTTATATAATTTATTAGATGTTAATAATATTGTATTCGTTTTAGTTTTCATCTTGAATGTGCACTGGTCGAAGATTCTAATGGCACTTTAGAATTTAAACACAAGTTGAAACCTGGTGTTACTCCCATTAGTAATTACGGTATAGCCGTCCTCAAGATGTCAGCTTTTCCAGTAAAAATTGTACAACGATCGGAGGAACTTGTAAGTCAGTTGTCCCAAGAATTGAAGGTATGAATAATTAAATATTTCTGTTATGCTAAACTATATTATAAATCAAATCATTTCAATAAATATATTTTGTTCACTCAGAGGTTTGCCGTGAGAAATGATTCAAAGACGGAGTCCGATGAGCAGATCTGTTACAAATATTATACGAAATTTCTTACTCTCAAAGAGAACAAGACTTTTGGTTATGCTGAAATTCATTATCTGATTGACGAAATCTGCAATGATCCAAACCTCCGAGATTTGACTCCGGTAGAAGTTCCCCAAAGACCTAAAGATACGAAACAAGTGGTGGAATCGAGATCTGAAGTATGCGACAATGTTTCTAAACGTACTCAAGAGGAAACCAAGATAAGCAATTTAACAATGAAGGCTGATGGATATCAAACATTATCAAGAAAAGAGTCAACTATATCGAACTCAGTTTCAAAGCAAACAACAATTGACAATTATTTCAAGTCCAATCGAAATTCAACAACCGAAAAAAGTAGTTCTAGTGGTGTACAAGATGAAAACTTATTACCCTCAATAATTGAAGAGCCTGGCCAGAAAACAACTGATTTAGATGATTCGATAGAAGAAATCCTAAGTCCGCAGTACGAAGATCTCTCAATTTCGCCAATGTCTAAAGTATCCATTCCAAAGTCAATGTGCAAATGGTCCAGCATTCAGAATCTGCTACAAGATAAAAGAGACGACTCTCAAAAATTTGAAGTCGATAAGCAATCTTTTCTAAGTTTGTCTAGAAGAGAAAAACTCGATCTAATCAAAGCATCTATGAACAAAAATAAAGTTGCAGTTAGCAACTCGCAGTCCTCCAAAACACCGTCGGAGAAGCTAAATCGAATGTTTGATCAGACATCAATTCTCAAGAATTTCACTAAGCCTTCAACTTCAAATTTTAGCAAGATAAAGTTATTAGCAGAAGAAAGTCCACCTACGCCAAAGTTCAACGAAATTTCAGAACGAGATGATTCTCAAAAATTTGAAGTCGATAAGCAATCGTTTTTGAGTTTGTCTAGAAGAGAGAAACTCGATCGGATCAAAGAATCTACGAACAAAAAGAAAGTTGCAGTTAGCAACTCACAGTCCTCCAAAACACCGTCGGAGAAACCAAATCGAATGTTTGATCAGACATCGATTCTCAAGAATTTCAATAAGCCTTCAACTTCAAATTTCAGCAAGATGAAGTTATTAGCAGAAGAAAGTCCACCTACGCCACAGTTCAACGAAATTTCAAAACGAGATGACTCTCAAAAATTTATGGTCGAAAAGCAATCGTTTTTGAGTATGTCCAGAAGAGAAAAACTCGATCGGATCAAAGCATCTATGAACAAAAATAAAGTTCCTATTAGCAGCTTACAGTCGCCCAAAACACCACCGAAGAAGCCAAATCGAATGATTAATCAGTCCTCAATTCTCAAACAATTCTCCAGACCTTCATCTTCAAACCTCAGCAATATATCGTTCTTTGCAGAGGATAGCCCACCTACGCCAAACCTCAATGTCATTTTAACTCCAAGTTCATTTTCTTCGAGCCAAAGCATTCCGCAAAACATGTCATTACGAAACTCTGATAGTAATCTTGCACATGAAATTACAAAATGGGAAACATCCAGTCAAGCGTCTACTGTCGATATTGAAACATTTTCAAACTCAGTGGTTCCTGATAAATACAGCAATTTAATGTTTCCTGATGAATGGTTCCAGGAAAAATCGCAGTCTATCTCAAAACAAAATTTCAGCCAGCGAGAAAGTTTAAGAAGTATTTCATCTTTGAACGAGCAAAATTCAGACTATAGAAGACCGAGTAGACGGACACAATATCATAAAGGTATTCAAAATTCGAATCCATCAACTTATTATGAGCAATTGATCAGAAGTCTGAGCTCGGCCTCTTTACCAAGCACCTCGCAGAAGAAAAAGGAGACACTGGCGCACTCGGAGAATTTCTTCCGACAACATCCGGAAAAGAAAAGGAAAATTGAGAGAAGCGGGAGCAGCAATGTGGATATCCATATGATGACTTCTAGCGCAGCAAAAGAAGCAGAAATCTTTCGCGAAATTGAAGGCAACAATTTCGATGAAAATATGTTTTATGAGAAAGTTGGGGACGACGAGTATTATTCTGTTAGCGAAGATAAGATGAGCCTTTGCCAGTGCAGTTATACAACTTCACAAAGTTCTTCTCAAATCACAAATCGTTAATTTAATCAGATTAAAATTTTAAAACAATTTTATTGTGTTAATTTTCAAATTCTAATAGATCAATCATAAAATTGTTGAATCATTTATAATTGTTAATTTATTTATTATAAATTATTTAATTCAGCTCATCAAATTGTTATGTTATATTGTTTAATCAATAAAAATAATGTGTAACTTGTAACAATGAATTTGTTTTTTTATTCGTCGTTATTATAACATACTTGTAATAATCTTTATCAGTTTTCTCTTTATTTCCGCTTGCAAGAAAAGGACAGAAAAATTTGTCTGACTTGCGAATATGCCTTTACGAATGATGAATGTGCAGTTACATACTTTGTACACAACAACATGCTCAAACCCTTAAAACACAATAATTTGAAATGCATTTATCATGCAGCGTGTCACTGTTAATTATTGTAATTAATTTTTTGCAACTTCTCACAGTAATTGGATCAAGCAAAAGTCCGGCAAATGTCCGATTATTTGTGGAAGGAAATGGATTTCACAGGTTAGCAAATGATTATTTGTTTACTTTAATATTCTATCTGTCAAACAACAATGATACGAATACAAAAACAACAATAAATGTTGATTTTACAACTCAACTTTTTTCATTAATTATAAATCCGATTATCTTTGACTTTTTTGTATTTTACAGGAATTTCACGTACGAGGTTGAAACTCAGTCTCAATCAGAGAAATGTTATATCTCCTTGAGTTTAAACCTCCCAGCAGAATTGTACGTCAATGCAGACGAACTGGCTGAATTAAGAAGAACGAAAAAGGTTTTAAACGTTTTTATTACAAAAACTGGATATATTTTATAAAATTATTCAAATTTAAAATATACAAATATAAAAAAAAACGTTTTGAAGAGATTATAACATGTATACAATTTGTTCAAAATACGAATTCTGCTCTATACAGAACATGAAAATTGTATACAAAGTTATATTACAAATGTTGGTCTTCAACATTTTCCAATAATCTAAAAAATTATAACATTTTTCAGAGTAATGTAGTTACAAGGTATTACTGTATCTTAAAAAGATGTTTCATAATATATACAGTCATTCTGACAGTTAGACGAAATCTCACACAGACGAAAATATATTTTGAATAAATTAAATACATAATCATATCAGTGGAATATTGCAATAACCAGTTAAAAGTATGAGAAATACATGTATACTTTACTGGTTGATGCGTATCACCTTGATTATATCTCTTGTACATGTCTTTTATATTTCAAATATGAAACGGCAAGATTTTGCATACAATTTATATAAATTTTTTAATATAAAAAATATAGTAAAAATACAAAAATCTACAATACTTGTTCATATATTTTCGTCCGTATAAAATTATTTTACAATTGTTTCATTTGTTTGCAGAATTTTATCTGTTCCATTGGAGAGAATGATGTGGAAAGTTTCGCAGAAAAAGCTCAGCCACAGGCTGTGACTGTTTGTTCGGTTCTAAATAAAGTGATACATCTGACAATTCCAATTCACCAGAGATATCAATACGCTAGTCACAAAGATAAATACAAAAACATTAATTTTCCATCAGCTGAGCTGTACTTTGGATGCCAGGAAGTTCTCCCTAATTTAGAACCGTCAAATGTACAATTATGTTCGCCTTGTAAAGAGTTGGCAAAAAGTTGGTACAGACTGCCGTACAACTTTGTAAGTCATTCGGTCAGTTTGAAAAATCTTTCCAAACCATAAGAATCAGTATGAAATAAATAATTGTTATTTTTTTTCTTTTCAGGAAAACAAGACCTACGTTTGGCAAATTCCTGTGGGTCAGTCGAGTCATTCCAGGGTTGTTATCTTCATTACCTTAATAACGACGTTCGTAGGGGCAATATTCATACTGAAAACATTATGGAAAATCGAATTTGCCGGCCTAAAAGAAGATTAACGTTTGTTTGTCCGTTTCAACTGAGTTTTCTAAAGTGAGAAACACATTGTTAGCAGAAATTAAATAAAAGAAATGAAAGAGCGATTACATTATCGAGAGGCGATTGAAAATTCCCGCCCTTTATCAATCATACATTTTTATAAAACGCGATTCTTTGCACGGATTATCATATTTCTTGAACGATATATTAATGTCATACATTGATTATGATCATATCATTTTTATCGACACTATCGGCTTCACATTTAGGTAAATATTAAAAGTTAAAATTTCACCAGTCATTCTTTATACACGTTCTCTATCAACAAAAAACCAAGGTTCAAAGATCACACGCGATAACTCTCATTTATAAAAATATGAAATCACTCACTCGTCACATAAATTAATTGTTTGTCCGTACGTATAAAAAAATCTACGTTATAAGTTAGCGAACGAAAAATATACAAAAAGTTACGAAATTATTATACAAAAAATATACAACAAATAAATTAAAAATAAACCTATCTAAGACAAAATCTAATGTCATAAATTCTCCTCCCTCTTTTGCATGTTTTGTATGTACTCGGAGATGGAGATGATGTCGAAGGTGTCTTCGAATTTGCTTTCTCGACGAGATTCTTCAGGGTCGTTCCAAGGTTGGACCTCCACAGAACCGAAAATCAGGAACGATAGAGTTCCTAACGTGTAAACTCCTGCTGTTAAAAAGAACAAGTGTCTCCATTGTTCTTGATTTTCCTAGACACAAAAAATAATTAATCAAATGAAAATAATAATTTCAAAACCAAATAGATGTTATTTGATAAAAATCCTTACATCATTAGAAATGAGAGCGTCATCAACCATGGGAGCAATGATGCTCCAAATACTGGCAGTAGCATTGGTGAAACCCATAATGGGACCAGCAAAATTTGGACTCAGGTCCATATGATTTGCGTGATGACCACAGAAAATTCCAACATTGGTCATCACAGCGAAGATGAGAACAGTCACGGCAAGACCTCTGTGATCCTTATCTATGTAGCCCAGGATTACCAAAAGGATGCCCGGAGTGAATTCACCGAACGTGTTACAAACTACTCTGGACGTCCTCAGGCTGGTCCAGTTCGACCGTACTGAAAAGTCTGCTATAAAACTCAGGGGCAAACTGAAGAGCCAGGCTGCCAAATAAGGAGCCGAGGAAAGAAAACCGTTCTAAAAGAAAACAAGATAAAAAGTTGAAGATTAAAAATTTGATACAAATTTTAAAAGGAAAAGAAAAATTAAACTCCTTATGTATGATTAAAAGGATTATAATCTTACAATTATAAAAGATTATTATGAGGAATGATTGTTGACTCTTTACTTACATCTGCAATAGTAAAACCTAAAACAGAATTTAGGTACGTTGGAATCTTTGTCATCAGTATCACGTTGCCCCACATGTAGGCACACTGACTGACGCAAAGCGCCCAAACTGGCTTGGATGTTAGGATGGCCATCCAAGGAGTTGAAATAGGCTTGAAAAAAAAAAAACAATAATTGTTTAATAAATCTGCAGTAGATGATGAAAAAAAAGTTGAGACGAAATTGGATTTATTGAAGTACCTGAGTGGTTTCTGTGACTCCAAGACTGGTCTCGATGTACATCTTCTCGTCTAAGGGGATCCTTGGGGTGTCCGCGGGCGATTCTTTACCACACGTAAACCAGAGAATTGCGAAAAGTCCCGTTATGCCTCCCCAAACGTAGAAACAACTCGGCCAGCCTATACTGGATGCTGAAAGGGCTCCGGAACTTTGGAGTGCTATCACGTTTCCTACCCATCCTCCGGTGTACACAAATGTTGCTGGGAAAGGAAATAATTAGATTAAATTTCAAATAAACAGAGTAAAGCGAAGAGAGAAGAAACGATCGAAGAGAAAGAGATGTAACAGGCGTATAAATTTGCTGATAATCATTGTTATTTAAAAAGAATGCGAAAGTAATACATTCATATCTCGGGCCGAATTAATTAATTAAGACTTGTTAAAAAAGAAAAATAATATTGATGTTTGTTTGCATACTGAAGATAAAATTCAAGTATTTTGGTCTGTGGATTTGTCGTTTTTAATCTTAATATAATTTTACTCGAGAATTTTAATTTGTTTAATTATTCCATGTTATTTGTTATTTATCTTATTTTTAATTTATAAAAATTGTACAATACATTAAATTTTGTTATTTTTTAACAAAAATTTAAGAAACTTACAATTAATCGAATTCTTTATTGTTTAATTTTGATTCGTTTTTATAATTTTTCAATTCTAGAATGTCTAGAAAAATTCACCTCCAACCTTTAAGATTTTGCTTTATAATTAACATAAAAACTTAAAAATAATAATATTTAGTTAGATAAAAAATGAAAAAAAAAAATTAAGTTAAGATTAAAAAAAATTATTACTCATTCTTGCTCTTTCTTGCAGAGGTACCCATTTGGCTAGGAAGGTATGGATGAGAGGCGGCACCATCCCTTGACTAACACCGGTCAACGCTCTGCAGGCGCAAACGGCTTGCCATCCACCGTAACTTGCAGCCGTCGGGATCAGGATAGTGAAAATCGCCACAAAACTGGTCGCGGCTGTGAGAAGTAGGTGACCCCCCCAGTACTGGGCCGCTATGCTCGCTGGCACTTGAGTAAATATGTAGCCCCAGTAAAAGGAACCCAGAATTTTGCTCTGCTTGCTATGGTCCCAACTGAATTCCTTTTGAGATACATCAAACGTTTGCATAATGTTTTTTTTTATCAGGGCCGAGCATTTGAAACGTTTTATGAACGTTTGTGTGTGTTATACCTCGAAATCGGGGTTTGCAATCGTCTTGTTCACCATCGCTACCAACGAGAGGGACAGGGTGATCCTCGTTGCGTAACAGCTTAGGAAGATCCATGTCAGCATGAAAATCTGCCAGTGCCTGTACCCGAGCAGAGCTGAAACAATCAACGATGAAATTCCAAGGGTGTGAATTTTAAATTGCACTTGATTATATGCAGAAGAAGAACGGAAAAATGTTATCTGACGTGTAAAGGACAAATTCTTGATCATTTTGATCCAATATAATTCATGTAAAGATAAAGATAAATCATGTAGATTTTGATCTTTATGAAATTTTTGAGTATTTGACATGATCCAGATAATGGTTGATAACCATAATGTCATTAATTGAATCATGAAAAGACCAAATTTTATTTTATGTAAAGTACAGCATCAGATCTCAAATGATCTCAAGGAAAACTAAAAATTAATAATAATTCGAGCGATTAAAATAAAATTATTATTTAAATTTACTTTTTATCATTCTCTGACTTTATAAGATTATTTTTTATTATTAATAATTGGTTCTAAAATTTTTTTTTAACAATATCTTCAATAAGGAACAAAACTTTTAATAAAATTTTACAAAATAATATAAAAACTTTGCGACGATGAAAACTGAATAAAAATTATGAAATGTTACAATGTTTTGTTAGGAAGAAAATCTTATTTTCAATTAAATTTCCATTTTGAGTGAAAATGACCTGTTTGTTTTCCTAGTACTAATTGATTGTACACATTAAAAATTGTTTATAATTGTTTATAAAATTATGTCTTGTTTTTTAAAAAGTTGTTATCTGAATGGAGAACATTAAAACTGTATTTAACTTTTTTGAGAAAAAGTTATTAAAATTTGAAGAAATGAAATTTTAATGGTTCTTAAAAATTGATTGTTAATAAGTTTTCCAAATTAAAGAGACGAGATAAGAGAGCCATGAAATATATCGATAACCAAGAGGTATTCGCTGTATCTTAACGATCTTTCTGATTTGGTTGTTTATTAACACGCAGCATGTGCTACAGCACGTGTTTCGATGTTCATTTTTTCATTTGTTCGTTCATCGATACCATTTATTCTCATACTCGTGACAAAAAATTTTAAAACGTTCAAAAATGTATTGCTATCAGAAATGGATACTTTTCCAATATCTCGATGGAATTTTGAACCTTACTTCTCAATCTAATAAAAAATGAACATTAAAATTTAGCTGATAATTTGTTAAATTAAAATATATTGTATCAATTATAAAAATAACTTTCAATGTCAATAATCGAGTTTATCGAACCAAATCTGTTTTTCAGACTACAGGCTAATGTTTAATCTTTTTCTTCTAATCGGCCATAGATCTTAGTTATTTGAAGTTTCGGATCCTTTATGAAAAAAAAAAGTTCATAAAGATATCATTACAAAATATATGGTTTGTTAAACAAAATTGAAAAACGAACTTTGTATGAAAATAGAAGTAAGGAGACGTCAATTTATTCGAGGGGTATTAAAACTATTAAAAATCGTAATCTTGCTTAATCAAGTTGAAAAAAAAGAAATGAAATGAAAAAAAAGCAGTGAAGATATATTTATAAAAAAATACGTTGAATATCAATGTACAAAATTGTACCTTCTGGTTTTCGGACCGGCTCCTTCATTTTTTCGGTTTTGGAAATTCTTCTCGTTGTTAGACCAGGCGTCATTTTGTAAGTTCTGGCACAAGAGTCTAGTTAATCAGCAGTTAATATCACGTTTAACTGATCGACGCTGCAATGCTTAACTGAGATTTTATGTAATCTTTCAAAAGTTTATCCCCTCCCTGCTGTAAAATTTGTTCTGTATGTTCTTTTTAATTTGTTCAATGTATTCAAATTCCACATCTAATCTGTCAATTTCTTTTATTCTAAATGTGAGTCATTTTATTATTTTATCAGATTAGAAATGAATTAAAACTATAAAATGTAATTTTTTAGGCATTGCCGTAGCAATTATTTGCAATATTAAATTAATTTTCGTAGGATTGATATTTTTGAAGTATGCAATTAATTTTTTTTCATCATTAAATAAAAGATATAATTTTTACTGCTAAAAGAGGAAATGTCAAATGTTGTGCAAGTGTGAAATTGTTGCTCAATTCTCATCACGTGTGAGATGTTCAATCTGATGAAAATTATCAACCAATCAATTTATTTCAGACGAGTTATGCGAATTTTTTTTTCTATCTAATATGAAATTTATAATTGTTAGATAATAATTTTGAAAGTTGTAGTTTGGACGTGGAAACTTTGTTTCCACGTTGGAAAATTTTTTATCAAATTCAACAAAAGAATAAAATTGAAAAATTAAAATAAGTACAAATGACTGATAAGAAAATAGCAAATATAGTTTTATTTAATAAAAATATTGTCCAAGTCATTGATTATGATTAAGAATAGAAATATGAGAATAAATAGTTGCACTATCAAAAGAAAACTTAGAACCGAGGAAAAAAAGTATCAATATTTGAAATACATGAGATTCAAAAGTTAATCTATTTATTTTTTCTCTCAGTTTTGTATCCTTTGACTTTTGGATTTACCAAATAGTAAATACGTCATATATTTCATCAAAAAAGTAATATTATTTAACAAATATAGAAATATTGATATCAAACTGATAATAATTTTCACAAAGATAAACTGTATAAGTTGAAAATATTTGTGTTTGATCAATTTGGCTGGATTTTTATCGCGTATCTTTTTAATTGAGAATTTTTTAATAAATTGGCAAGTGCTCGCAAACACAGAGAAAGTAATTTTCTACTAAACTAATGATGATTTTTTTATTGTAATCTCGGGTGTACTGATACTGTTAAATAAAATCGACAAATTGTGTATAAACTGTGTCAAATAGATGTATTATAATTTTTATATATTACAGATCATATCTTACAAAAAATTTTTGTCGTAGACATTTCGCGGCAACTGATTCGTCAAGGGAGGCAGCATACGTAAAACTAGAAATTTTGTTCGCACCAAGACTTAATTAAGTTGTGCTTCAATTAACGTACGAACATTGAAAATTAGTGAAACGTTCTATATATTAGGGAGCAAAGGTTAAAAATACAACTCGTGGAAAAATAGAATAAAATTTTGTTAATTAATAAATTAAAAATAGTATCACGTGGATGAATAAAACTGCGCTGGAGAATTTAATGCGCATTTTTCCTTATTATTTTTTTGAGTTAAAACAATAATCATGAAGTTCATAGATCTAAATAAATTTTAAGATTAATATGAGATAACATTATAAATAATATAAATTCATTTTGTAATATTCATTTTCTTTTTATTTAAAAAACTTTGTACTTAAATAAAAATATGAGAAACGTTAGATAACTAGATATCTAATTTTTCAGTTACAATCATTGTTTTTTCACACGAATATACATAATGAACATAATTAATTTTGTCCAAGAGGTTGCTCGTTTGCGAAAGCGTCGCTCCCTCAACGCGTCATTGCCATTTCTTTTGCCTATCTATAGGTAAACCTTGCTAACTCGAATCTAATTGAATGCGAATTCTTTACACCAACATCGCTTACAAGAAGTACAAACGGATTTACAGAAAACGAATACTTCTCCTCTTTTCACCCACTTTTTTTTCTCATCGTATTTTGCTCTTATTAAACTAATGTTTATTTACAACTATTTACACAATATGAATCGCTGCCAATGATAAGTGAGAAAACATTCAATGAGAATTCGTAATTCAAGGGCTGATATAAAGAAACATTTTCATCTAAAGTTTTTCAATGGCACTTGATAAGCGCCTATTTTCTTCATTGTAACTCAAACATTGCAATTGTGGTTACAAAAGAAACCCCTTTTATTGTTTTACAAAAAAAAAAAGAACAAAAAAAAAGTGATCGGCTGACTAACAGATTTGCGAGAGCAAAACGACGTTTTATAATTTACAGAGTAATAATTATACATTAAGAGGTGAAGTCGCAACTTCTGCTGCTTTGATAAACAAATAGATGGTTTTTAAAAATGTGCAATCTGAATCGAACAATAAATAAATAAACGGAAAAACTGTGCTTACGCGAGGACAACTAAATTCATTGAAACTGATAACGGTAAGTCAACATCGGAAGCTCTGTTTTTTCTTTTTTTTTTTTATTCTTTAACCTCACGAGGCTTTTTGCATTCATAATCGAAATGCATCTGATGAAATTGTACGAAATAACAACAGTTACAAGTCTGAAAGCGCCATTGAAGTTAAGAAAAAGATATCACCAAAGTTGATATTAGTATGACACTGTAGTAACATACCCACATAGTACAAATACATCTTGTATCCCATTCAATAATGGAACTGGGCGCATATCATCATCTACCAAAAAATCACTTCTTTTGCTTATGGTACCATCAAGAATATTGCAACTTACAACATCTTGTCGCAACAAAATATTGACATTGCACCACAGAAAGATGATCTTAAAATATCGTTCCTTTCTTTCTTTGTTACAAGCTAATATTTTAGCCTTCTTTGGAAGAAAATTAAATTGATGAATTGTTAGCAATTGATAACTAGGCCGTTGAAGAGACTATGCCTTTGCTACTGTCAGTTTGCGATTTCCTCGCTGCTCTGTGGGAGGCCGAGGCGTCGCCTGCAGTCAGGGCAGAACCACTTTCCCTTAGGGGGAACCATAATCCCAACACACTCGAAGTGGAACCACTCGATGCGACAATCACTAGCGTCACAGGCGATCATCTCCGAGACTTCGTCATAGGGACACTGACAGTAGCAATACAAATTTGCACGCTCCGTCGGGTGAGGCGGGTGGATTCGCAAAGGCGTTAGAGGTGCAGCAATCTGGGGCTGTTCGGGCTCGGAATCCGAGTCGCTGCTGCTGTCGGCTGCTTCGTCTGTATCGGACCCGGACGCTTCAACCTCGGCCGCAGGCGGCTGGTAGTACGTGACCGGTGTTGATGCAGGCGGCGCCACTGTCGGGATGATCGACGGCATCGGCTGCTGCATAACCGGCGGCGCTGGTTGTCGTATTACAAAACTTGGCTCGACCTTCCGCCACTTTGGTACCTGTTTATCATTCTCTTCGTCGCTCGAGTCCCCGTAGAATCGTTTAGGGATGCGCTTGCGTTTCGACGACCGTTTGTTCTCATTCTCTGGCGTGATCAACGCGACGTTCTGGTTCACAAGCTTCATTGGCTGAACTTTCGGAGTGGAAGTCGCGTAAAATCCGGCTGCTGTCGGCGGTGTCATCACTTGACTTACCTGAAAATAAAGAACGCGTTAGAATGTTCACAAGCTAATTACAAAAAACAATTTTTATTCAGATGAAATTTAACATTATTTTTTCAATTTGTTTCTCCACTTATATTTCTTAAAGATGTAACTTATGTTTTAAAAAATATGTTTCCCAGTGAAAAGTAATTTAAAAAAAAAAACATTTTGTAATGATCACAGATGATGATAAAGGAATCGTCTGAAATAAAATTGTTTTTATAACAAAATATATTTAATTGTATAAATAAGGTTATAATATTAGCTTTTACACCATATTTCAGAAGTTTTAACTTGAAGAAGAAAATATCTGATGATGCAGATTCAAAAAATGTTGTTTTAAATTTTGCAAATAGGTATAACACCTTAAATTTTCTTAAATCGTGCTTTAGAATATAATTTCAAATATATCAAAACAATTACCGAAGCAGGGGTCTTGTTGTGATAATACGCCTTGGGAATGTTGAGTTTGATGGATTCCACGGGAGGTTTGGCCTGATTTTTCACTTTCGTTTGTCTGTAATTCTTCTTTCGTTTCTTATTTTTGACTTTCTTGCGTCCTTTGGTCGAAGCCGGTTTATCGTTGATGGTGAAACCTTGAATCTCGTTTACTGGTTCCGATATTCCGTTGTTCAGAGGCTCGGCCGGCGAAACCGGTTGATCCTCAGCAACCGAAGCCAACATCATCAACTGTTGGTTACGTTTTTCTGCGAGCATCTTCAGAGCCAAAAGTTGCGGGTGTTCGTCATAAAAGTCCTCGTCTGTCAGTGTCTCGTCGGTCTCAAGGTCTGATTCGCGAGGCGCAGCTATCACTTTCACCGGGCTAACTTGCACGATATCAACCACATTCTCCTGCACTTCGCCGTTCTCGTTCCTCGGCTCGGATTCCGACGAGCAGTTGGCGGCTTTCTTAGATCCATCCTTCTTACGATCCTTACGCGAGGCTGCCTTCTTAGGTGAGCTCTCTGTGTCGGAACTGTCGGAATCCGAACTGCTACTGCTGGACGAAGAACTGGACGAGGAACTGGAACAGCTGCAATTCGTCCCGCAAGTACAACTGCTAGAATCGTCGCTGGAGGAATCGCTCGATGATGAACCACTTTGCTGTTTGGTTTTCTTTGGAGATTTGAGTTTCTTCTTAGGAGACTCTAGGGTTTCGACCGCTGAATTTTCTTTGTTCTAAAAAGAATACAATTTCAGTTAATTTTAAAATCGATTTTGTTTCATTTATATATGACGAATCAAATTCCAAGGAACTTGTAAATTTATACAAAACAAATAAAAATTATAGTCACAAATGTGATTTTCTGCAGAACATCTAATTTAGACGTCAAAGAATTTAAATCAATCATTCATGTACCTGAACTGGACTTTGTGCCACTTCATTATTCAAACCGTCGGTTTTATCTTCAGCCTCTCCATTGACTTCTGGATTGCTCTCAGTATAAACGACCCAGTAATCGTGCTCAGCCAGAATGACAGATTTCAAAAATTCAAGATCCGCCTCTGTCTCTGAGTTTACTTTCTGTCCGTCAGATTTCAAACTTGCTGTGTACGATTTAAAATTATCCCAGATCCCGTCCATTATACGCGCCTCTTGCTTCTTCTCTTCTTCGTCTCTTTCCACATCCATTAAATTATCAGTTTCTCGAATTGAAGGTTCTTCCTCCGTTGGCTCTGTTACTAATTTTGGTAGTTCGTTGATTACTTGTTTAGAATCATTTTTTTCTGAAAAAAACCAAACAAACAAAATCTCGATTAATAAGTTCATCTTTCATCCAGCTTCAACTGATTTCAAGTTACTTCAATAAAACTACATACAATTTAACAATTTTATTATAATAACACAGTTATAACATTTCCAAAATTTATTACTTTCAACTGTTTCCTGGTCAGATTCGCTGTCACTCTCAGAGGACAAATTTAGCGGAGGCAGGTCCAGGACATCAACTTTCTTGATCGGTTCCTTGATCTCCTTGTCTTTCTTTTCTTCTCCATCTGATTCAACTTTTTTGCCATCAGTCTCGTCCATAGCAGTCTTACTGTCCGATGAAACATCTTTGTCATGTGGACTTTTGGCAACAGGCGCAACAACTTCGACAGGTGGAGAAGGCGGAGCTCGATGAGCATCTTCATGCTTCTGTAATAATTTTCGTGAAACAAATCGCTCAGGACACTCGGAACAGGAATAAGGATGTTCGTTCGAGTGCAACCGTTTGTGCACTTTGAGAGCAACTGCTTTTGAAAAAGTTGTGTTGCATTCCTCGCAAGTGAAGGCTGTCGGAGGGACACAGAAATGGTACACGTGGGGCCACTTCTTCTGCAGACACTTTTTACAGAGAACACTCTCGGTACCGTGTTTCCAGAAGAGATGTTTCGTGATATCGGGTTTGTTGCGGTAAGAGATGCCACAACGATAGCAGAGATGGTGCAATTTGTGTTTCCAAACGTGATTTGACAGGCGCTGCTGGTTGCCCGTTGATTCCAAACAAACATCACAGGCGTGGTGAACTTTGCGCAGATGAACCATCAGTCGGAATGCTGAGGGCAAGTTGCTTACTGGACACAAACAACATCGATACCTAAAAAATATCAAAGAATTAAAATCTTCTACAAAATGTATTTCATTTCAATTATTGTATTTTTATTGATTTTAGTTTAATGTATGTTTAAGAAAAACTAATTTAGTGTTTTTTTAATTTTGTATCCTTTTGTTATTTCCAATTTTTCTTTTTGTGATTTAATAAATCAAAAGGAAATAAATAAGTTTTATGGTTTCCGGTTTTTTATACTTTTGTAAAGGTTTCTATCAAGTTTCATTCTTTTTCAAATGAAATAAAATTGAGAGAGAAAAAAAAAAGATAGTTTGCACATTTATTATCAATGCCGTCATAAATCATCATTTTCTCAAACATTTCTGACCCAGATAAATTGTTGTTTAGTTATTTTTGTGGTTTATCGTTATACAAAGTTGCATTAATTAATTTTCATGACTACCAGATAAACAGGTTTCATTCATCAGTGAAGATGTTATAAAATCCTTAATATCTCCCATATTAAAAGTTATATAAGAATTCATATCCGATAAGAAAATGATATGGTTCGCAAACGTTCATAGAGATGAGTGACTCACGTCAGATTACGAGGAATTACAGCGGCGAACACATTTCGTGTTGCATAAATTAAAAACGAAACAGTAAAACAATCGCGACCGGCACACGATAAGGGAGTTTTGTTTCAAAGAGTCACGATGGAAATGAACAAATGAACATACCAGTTTTAAAAATGTAATTTCAAACATGAGCAAATTAATTTCAGCGTATTAAAATCTTATATTACACATTTGTTATTTACAATTCATATTTTTCTGTAAATATACTTTTTCATTGTTTTACTACGTACTGTTTCAAACATATGAAATTAATTTCGTTAAAAACAGAATTGCGTCAAACCAACTTGACTAATTAAATTCATACCGAATGTCCCTGT
The DNA here is from genome assembly GCA_025266255.1 of Trissolcus basalis. Classification (NCBI taxonomy): domain Eukaryota; kingdom Metazoa; phylum Arthropoda; class Insecta; order Hymenoptera; family Scelionidae; genus Trissolcus; species Trissolcus basalis. Next base: position 72,810 of record JAAMPD010000145.1, read on the forward strand.
TGGCCGCATAAATTCCAGGGCACAAGTGACAAAGAAGCTCGCTGTAGCTGTGGAAAGTTGACTTGCACATGACGCATAGGATGATCGATTTCTGGTGCATCTTTCTGTTATGTAAATAAAGCTCCTTGTGTACCGTTGAAGAGAACCGACAATGAAAGCACTCGTACACCCGAGCATCCGGCACATTGAACGTGCCATTCTTTTTTGAATCATACGAGTCGAGGTTGAAGTAACAGGACTCGAGTTCGGCTAGACAGTTCTTCACTTTAGTCACAAACTGGTCGAGTTGGATGATGATCGCGGGATGTTGTGGCTGGAACCTGTGTTCTGCGAGCATGTGTAATCCAAGTTGTTTACCATTCACAGCCACAAGTCTGGCATGATTACAAAACACACAAGTTGGGCTGGCTGCGCTAATACACTTTTTCAGCAGGTCCTCGATCTCCATGGTCTCCAGGATCCCCTCGACGTTTACGTCGATGATACTGATTTCTGGCCCTGCCAGAGTGATCCCATCGCCTTCTACCTTATCCTCTTCAACTTCCACAGGTTCTGCTGCAGTTTCGTTCGTTTCCACAGCCGGCTCTTGCTTTTCTGGTTCGTTGCTTTTCTCCCGGATGGAATGCTCTGTTCCTCCTCTTCCTCCTGGTCGTCGTCCTCCTCGGCTTTGTTTTCGGCCTCGCTCTCGTTACTGTCTACGACTGCGAGTCTGTCGCTGTCAGTGTCACTCGCGTTGCCCTTAGCACTACCTTCTTGTTCGCTGTCTTTGAAACAATTATTCCACCGCGTCTCGGAAGTTGAAGCCTGACTGTTGTTGTTCTCCTCAGATTCGCGAGGAGTTTCGGATTTCGTTGACTTGCTAATGGAGAAAGTATTTTTGTTGGTACAGATTTTGAAAACGAGGCTCCGATCGGACGATGGCACTGCGTTGATCGAAACCGTCACGCGTTCTTTTGGCTCACTTGGCTCGGACTCGGCTATCGTTTCTTCCGATGTGTTTTTTGAAGATTCCGCTTCAAGGTTGTTTTCAGCACTGGGCGAAAAGACTGAGTGCTCTTGGTTTATCGGACTGCTAGACCTGCTCGAGGAGAATGAACAATCGCCGTTCACCCTTTCACCTTCCGCTGTCTGAGAGATCTCAGGGAGGTCGTCCTTTTTTGGTGAGTTTGGTTTTTCAACCGGTTCCTCGGGTCTTGTGTCGTTCTCAATTGGGAGTTCACCATTCGCAGAGATAGACTCAGCTGAAAAGAAATCAAATTGTTTACTATTTGTTACTATTTTAAAATCAAATTTGTTACTATTTTATTCGACTGAAAAATTGTAATAAACAATTCATCCATCTGAATAATTCAAGATCTAAAAATATCAAAAAAATATAAACTTGAAAGGAAATTAAATTTGCAGTTGCAAATTGTTTGTTAAATAAAAGTGAATGAAATTCACTTTGCAATTTCATATAAAAATTTGATGTAAATCTATTTAGTACCGGTAAAATTCGTTTTTCAAGAGCATTGAAACGTATTCTCTGTGAGCTGATAAATTGCGATAAAGTGACATTAAACGATGACTCAAAGTTACACGATATACAATGTAGGATTTTATTAAATTTATCTCGTTTATTAGAAATAAATAAGATTTACCACTTGTTTCCACGTGATTTGTCAGTTCAACATCCTCATTCTCTGCTTGATGCGGCTCTTCCTCAACCGTCGATATTGCAGCTTCGCTCTTCTCCTCGGCTTCAACATTAGTCTTATCATCTAACGTCACATCCTTCTCCGGCTCAGATATCTTGACCCCCTCATCGATCTCCATCGGTTCGTTTTTCTCCTCTTCCCTGAATCCCTCTTCCGTCGCGTCAGCATCCATACATCTCGAAACTTCCATGATAGTTTCCGCTACCGTGTCCCTCATCGAATTTGTCACCCTCTCAATCTCAGCCCCAGGAACATTGACATCAGTGCTTTCGGCTTTGTCCGTCACGGGCTTTGGTTTCGCAGTCTCAAACCCACCAAGTGACCTCCTGACTTTCGCCTGTTTAACTCTATTAACTCTGCTCATTTTTCTGTTAATTTCCCTCGCAGTGGTCGGTGACAGTTCATCCTCCGTGTCTGGTGCCATGCTACAGGTCCTCAAGTGCGTATCCACTTGCTTGCAGACCGAACAGATGTTGCTGGCTTGTTTGGACGACTGTTTCGAACCGGCACAATAATGGTTGTAAAAATTGTCGCTCTCAGTGAAGACCTTCTCGCAGCTACAGCAGATGAGGTAACAAGGCCCACGGAAGATCCGTTGAAAATCCTCCACCGACGTGTACTCCGACTCCGGGATGCTGTGGTTCTTCGACAGGTGATGAGAAAGTCGCTCCACCTGGTCGAACAGGCCCAAACAGAAGAGACAGATGTGCCTCTCGTGCACGTCTCGCATGTGCAAAAAGAGGTGCCAGTTCTCGAAGTAGGTGTTGCACCCGGAACAGAGGTAGACTTTGCGATTAAAATTGGGCGCGGGCAGGCTGTCCGAGGACGGTCCCGGGCCCATGGGCAGGGCGCAGTTTGGTCGCGGCCCATTTCGGCCAAGGAACTTCGTCGAGGGCTGCAACCCGAGGTACTGCGCGTACTCCGCTATCTTATTGCCTCGCTTCGGCACGTCCAGTCGACGCTCCTTCGACGTCAACTTGGGCCGGCCGACTTCGCCCTTAACGTCGTTCTCCTGTGTCTGAGCGAGGATTCGCTTTTTGTATCCTTTGTATGGCACGCATGATACGATCTGTGGCAACGCATTCGGTTGTTTTGCCTTCTGCTGATGAATCGGCCAGTCTTTCTGTTCCTGCAAATGTTAAAAATTCATCTCATTCTGATTGTTAAATTTTTCCCTTTTTATTAAGAAGAATTTACAGATTTTTAATATTTTATTTTCATAGTTTTGTTATGTAATGTTTTTCCTCGATAAGTTCTGCTAATTATGAATAACAATTGAAGTCAGTCAAAAGAATCCGAGTTGAAATGTTGAACTTTTGTTTTGTTATTATTATTTTTTTTCAAAGTTGAGGTTAAAATGAAGTTATACCTTGGGATCATCAATGTTGTCGAGGTGCTGCTGACTGCCATTGGCTCTCATCAATGTCTCTTTAACAGAGATAGTATCGTTTGTTGCACTGTTGTGTGAATTCCACGTTTCCATATTTCCAGGCTCACCATCCTCATCATCCATATTAACAGTAGAAAAAAAACTGCAAATCAAATTTCAACATTATTTTAACTTGTATGAATAATTTTATTAATTTTATTCACCGGCAAAAAAATTTATTTCCACATAAAAACGATCACTGAACGTAAAATTGATAACTTTTTGTAATACATTAAGATATTCTGTCACTTTTTTTATTGTTTTGTTTTTATCTAACCATTTCAAATGTTTAACTCTCGTTAATTTGAATTGCCAATTTTTGTGCATCAAACTCTTGGAATTCTGGCCATTATGCAACTTTACATTTTCTTGTAAATTTTACACAAACAGTTGTACAGTAAACAAATTCTGAAAACCACATTCTCAATTGATTTTACAAATACCATACATGATATATCTCGATATTAAAAAAATAATTAACAACGTACAAAAACAAAAAAAATGCGAATTATCACATTCAGAGAGAACGAAATCAATCAAACGCGAAATTTTAAGGAAGTTCGGAAGGCGAATTTTGCAAATAGAAAAAAAACAATGAAATTATGATTTAATTATGTTTCAGGCAAAAAGCAAGAGTGACTTGCACCGTTGTCAGAACAAAAAGCTTGGAGAAAAAAAATGACTGTTGGAAAAGTGATGTTGAGGCGACAAAAAAAAGTAAGGCCCAGGGCGGTGGAAAAGGCCGAATTGGTAGCGTGGTCTCTCACCTCTCAAGCAGTCCGGTTGACGAAAAGGCGGCGGTCGTATTGACGGCCACGAAACGGCACGTCGGGTTCTGCAATCCGCACCGAAAAGGTTAATAAAATGGCGTCATATCAATGAACGCCGCTCCAGGCGTGATTCCCCAGTGACGACGCCTTTGTCATGGAGGGCATGGTGCGCGCCCGGGAATTAGGTTAGGCGAGCTCGCGATGCCACCAGTTAGCATGTCTCGAGGCGCCGCTTTTGCATTGCTCGCGACCGCGTATTTTTAACGCGACTGTCCCCCGGCGGTTCACGCGTGCATCGCGGCTTTTTTTTCCGCCACCTCTACCCCTCTCTCTCTTTCTCGTCGTCACGCAACTGGTCAGTCTGGCTCACTTTGTCCTTGTGACGAAGCTCTTCTTCCTGACGATGATTTTTCACTTGTCAAAAAAAAGCATCCGACGATTGTCCGTCGCTTGGATGTGCTTCTTTTCTTTTTTGTTGTTGACGAGAACTCACTGGCACGTTCTGGCTAAACTAACGCGACACACGAGTAGACAGCGGAGTTAGCGGCCACAACGGAAGCCTGATTATCGGTAATCAAACGTACTGAGAGTCGCACAGCCAACGCGCGCGGTATGCTCATTTTTTTCGCCTCGAGTCGTCCCGGTAGCGCCACCTGGTGGTCGCACTCCAGCTTTTGTGTTTTTTTTTATTCTGAAGGTGCCTTTGTTTATTTTTGTTTAAAGACAAAAACAACTTAATTTCGAAAGGTCGGTTTGTCCCTCCTAGAGAAATTTGTTAACTATTTTCTTCAAAATAATTTGTGATGAAAAAGTGAGGTTAGGATTGGAGGAAAAATAAAATCATGATTTCCTATTGTTTGACAAAGGTGGCGCTGGAGATATTCTTTGTAAATAATTAAATTGGATAAGTAAACGGAATGGAAAAAGGGTCAATAATTAATGAACAGAATAATTCATTGATTATAAAGAGACAATTTTCGGCGACATGACTTGTAAGTAATTTAAGCTGCCCCGCTTGGATGTTTGTTTACATGTAAACAAACCCTAAGTGTTGTTTTTTTTTTGTCATATAGGAGAGCGTGGTGCGTTTTGGAGTTCTGCTAGCCGCTGTTTGAGAATGTTGTTGATATGAGTTCCAAGAAGAAAAATTAAAAATGTTCCATGAATTCCAATTTTACACGTTGATTGGCCTGATCCATTGTGTCCTGTTATTTTTTAATGTTATTTTTGTGGTAAGTTGAGGACTGAAAAATCATTACTTTCATAATGTATGATGCAATATATTTTAAAAACAAAATTGTCTTAAAAGTACAAGCAAAATTTACTTTCAAAATAGCTTAAAAAATACACAATAATACCATAACAAAATAAAAAATATTGATTTATTGTAGAAAAAGAATGAAAACAAAAATTGTTTTATTTCAGACGTGTGCTCATTTTCCGTACATCTATTTTTTGAAAAACAGTGGACTGGAAATTGGTTTTTTCCGCATTAAATGGTGCACGACAATTTTTAATAAAAAATTCACCAGATGGGGAGTAAGAAGCTCAAAATTATGGGATGTCTGGTTCGATGTCGGAAGTTTGGTCTGTCTGATCCTTCTTCCTGTATCGATTATAATATTACTTAATTCCTTACCTTCATACTTTTCAACAAGTAAAGAGTCACAAGGAGTTGATCATTCGCTGAAGCTCCAAATGATGGTATAATTATTCATTTATTTTATCAGTATTATTATTATTATTAAATTTAATTATTAACAACGAAAATACCAAGAACTTTATTCTTATGGGAATACCAAGGTGAAAGATATATCATTTCCAATAGGGTAATAATCCCTTAATTTTTGGTAATAAATTAAAATGATTTAAACTAGTTTGAAAATATTGCGTAAATGTAAATTTATTTTTTACTACTGGAATAAATTTAGTTGGTCATTTCATTTTTCATGAGTAGCGTAGCTTCAATAATTAATTCCAGTTGATGTTAAAAGGTAAATTAATATCATCTATTATTACTGATGAAAAAAATGCGTGAGTCATTTATAGTCTCCTTGGCAATTTTGCGGGTAATCATATAATACTTTCTAAACAAATTAAATTCATTACTTAAATGAATTAAAGAACTTGCATAAATACTACATGAAATTCAAGATAAAAAACATTAATTTGATTTATTGGTAGATCCCTGGAAAGGACATCCCTATGGACCAGATGGCACACTACATCATGGCCTTTTTACTGACATCTGGAATACACGAATACGGTCACGCAGCCGCTGCCGCCCGCGAAGATGTTCAGGTCACCGGTGTCGGGATGGCTGTATTTTTTGCGATAATCGCATGTTTTGTCAATCTGAATCGTGACCAATTGAACAAGCTAAATCCACGAAAGCAACTGCGCATCTTATGTGCTGGAGTTTGGCACAACATTGTCTTGGCCGCTGGGTGCCTGGTGCTATTTGAATTTTTCTACTATGCAGGAACACCTTTTTATAAGCTCAATGTCGGTGTTTACGTGAATTCCGTTGCCGCTGTATGTAAAGTCAATTTAAAAACAAACAGCTTTAAACCATTTTTTGGGTTATCGAATTAACTTTATTTTCGTAGATAAATTTCTGTTGCAGAACTCGCCTCTGAAAGGAGACATTGGTTTAACGGAAACAGACGTTGTGATCACAATGAACGATTGTGCCGTTCGAAATCAAAAAAATTGGCACGACTGCATTATTCAGATAAGTCAAGAACCACTACAGGGCTATTGTGTGGATGAAACATTTGTAAAGGTTGTAAAAAGTTTGTATTTATTTAACCAGTATTTCCAAATTATGGAAATATCAGTTTTCAATTATTATTAGTATTATTATTGATGTTTGAATGTTATGAATTACAGTTCTGGTTTTGATTTTTATAGGCCAAAGCAAAGATGCAAACGACACACAAAAGTTCAGTTGATGATTCTCAATGCTGCGAGTCGCATGATTTAGCTAGCGGGCATCTGTGTTTCAAACATTGGCATGCCTCGGACACTATGAAAACCCTCTCGTGTTTACCAGGACGAGATCTTTTGAGGAATAAGATCAGATATTGTCAATCGAATGCAGATTGTTCGGATGGGATTTTCTGCATGAGTCCGCTTATAAACAATTCTAAAGTATACAAAAATTATAATTGTTACAATTGCAATTTATAACTTATAACAACAATTATACTTAAAAATTATATTCTCAATAATTTAATGATTTTTAATAATTTATTAATGGTTTTGCACTTTTTCCTTTTTTCAGTTGGTTGAAATTGCAAGAATAGACAAACCAGATGTGATATTTCTAGGCAACCCTGGGGACATTGAAAGCACAATAGATGTCCATGAGTGGGTCCCAATGAACAATTTTATTACTTCTTTGTTTCACACACTAGCAGTTCTCTGCAGGCAGGTCTGCATTTTTTCGGCCGGGATGGCTGTGGTCAACGCAATTCCCTGCTTTTTCTTTGATGGTCAACATATTTTTACTGTTGTTGCAAATTATTTGCTGGGCTCAGTTTTGAGTAGGAAGGCTCTTAGCATTCTTGTATTCTCAGTTAAAGCTATAATGACTGTTCTGTTAATAAGCACTGCAATCTATATGTTCATAAACAAATTTTTCTAAACTAAATGTAAATTGTTTCTCATATCCATGATTTTTTATTGGAAAAATTATTTTATTATTTACAAATGTTTACAGTTAAGATACCCATTATCATTTAAGTAATCGCATACTTGATTTGAGCTCTTTTAGTGCCAGTTGTCCGTGAGATATTCTAGCTTTGATTTCTAACTAAAAATAAATAAAAACAAGTTTCATGTTTATTTAACAAAAGAAATATTTTTAAAGGTGTAAATAATTGTTCAACTCACATCATCAATTATATTTTTGTTGGCTCGGAAATCATCTTTTACCCATTTTTTCATGTACAGTCTGTCCTCTTGCTTTTCTATCTGTCGGATGGCTTTCAAAATATCGCGGTACAATTTGATAACTTCTTGACGCACCATGAACTATAAATAAAATTAGTTTAAAATAATGTCAACAACGAAACAATTTGACATTTAAAAAAATTAAGAAAATTGTAAAATAAATAAACATTTTATAGGTTATGTTGTTACTATTAATGGAAACTAAACCTGTTTTAAATTCATCTTGGCAGTGGCAGCTATTTTCGATGCCATTGTTGTAAAGTCATCTTTTTTACAGTCTTTTAGTTTCTTTACATTTCATTTATTCATTACAAATGAAATTTTGAGTGTTGTTCTCGTTCTAGGAATTCCATGCAATAACGTTATGGTGTTTTGTCGGTAAAAACGCAGCTAATTCCCTAGATACATTTTTACATTTTAGGTTATGTTATCGAATTTGTTTTGGTTATTATGTTTTTTTCGTTCGACTAGTTTGACGTTTGTTCGGCTCAGTTCGGCTTTTGCTCGAGCATATCAAGTTCTTATTTTTATTTGTAAACTTATTATAACCTTGATATAATGAAATGGACCCAACTAACTTGGGCCCTCAAAAGATGAAAAAGAAATACCACGAAATACTCTGAATGCAAGACGAAGAGAAAAGATCCGAAAGTATTTATGTAAGCAGAACGCAACACGCTTATAGTTACTAAGCTTTTACTCTCCTACTGAGAAGGTTGTTTAAAATACCATTTGATGTGAATGTGAAGTCAGACGAAGTTGTCAGCACGGCGTTCGGCGCCAAATTGCAAGGTTAACAAAATTCCATTTTGATATGTGACTTTGTTATTGGATCTCAAATTCCTGAACCAACACATGAATATTTTTTGAGTGATGACCGCAAAGCAAAGTATTTCAAGATTAATTTAGTTTTGATCCATAATATTTACCAAAAATTCGATTTCTTTTCGAAAATGAAAATGAATCTTGTTTGTTTTGATTTCAGGCTACCAAAATGCCTAAGAAATTTGGTGACGTGAGGAATCAGCCGACAATTGACAGTTTCTTTCAAAGTCAGAAAAGCGAAATCGGTTCACAGGTGAGCAAAGGAAAATCATTTCTAAGAATTGAATGAATTATACAATTTTTGATACGTTGATTTCTCTTTCTCTATTACATTCACATCTGGCATATCGAAATTATATTTCATTTATTTGTCTGAATACTTTTTGTATTTTTTACTTAAGGGTTCGTATGCAAAAATGAATAAATACATAAATATAAAAAATAAAAAACAGAGTTCCTGGGACCACTCATAATATTACTGTTTCATTGAAAACATTTTAGGTTTTGACGATTTTTCATTCGATGATCTATGGGCATCAACTCGCCTCTAAACTAAAAAAACCATAGACGACTGACTCGTTTAACGAAAGAATTTTAGTCGATAAATGGCTAAATAATTTGTTAAAATTAATATGGTCGTGTGGTCATATAAATAGATCAGTTGTATGGCAATCTACTAAGTCGCATTTCTCAGTGTAGTTGCAGAATCTAAGTGATTCAGGTGTTTGTTCAGTGTACTGTCTTTATTGATTGCTTATTAGATTTGATAAAGCTTTATTTATCTTTTTATTCTAATATCTTACACTGATAACCAGTTATCAACAATCCTTTATACAAAATTATAACAAATCTAAACATAATATTTATAAAATGCACACAGTTTTCAGATTATGTTGAGCTTAATATTTGGGCTCAAAATTTGAGCTAAATATTTCTAAAAACTTTTGATAATAATTGTTTTTAATATGAATAAAATTTGATTAAATATTTCTATAAACTCAACTCATAATCTATGTGTTCCGTCAAAACGGAACGTTTATTAATCGATATATAGGGTAAATGTACCAGTAATTGTCCGTTTAAGGATTTTCCATTATAAGAACACTAATATTTTGAAGACTAAAATAAGTTGATAAGTGATTTTGTTTCCTAGTGCAAGTAATAATATTGAAATTTTAATATCTAAAAAAAATTAGGTTTTCAATAGTACTTTTTTTATTTCAATTTTTAATATGACATAGTAAAAAACACCAGTAATTGACCAGTTACACCAATGAATGACCAGGGGTGCTCCAGTAATTGACCAGTCTTATTTCAATTAGTTTTTTATGGGTATTGCTTGTTTTTATTTATTTATTCAACTGAACTAATACAATTTCGTTCAAATAACAATAACAATTAAATTCTTTTCTTATTCAATCATTTTTTTAACGAGAAAAATAATTTTTTTAAATGAATTCTAACTTTTGTTTTGTACTCTAGTAATACATATGTTGTTTTCGATTTTCATGTTCGAAATCGCACTTTTATTACAAAAATTCGCATGATTTAGGAAAAAAAGTTAATAGTTGAAGTTAACTTAAATTTTTCAACTAAAATCAAACGTTAAGTTAAATAACTCATTATC